>JALIZH010021085.1:0-25663 GCA_030522465.1 Rhipicephalus appendiculatus
CGTGACGTTATCCTATGACGCCATCACTTGGTCGCGTGATTTTTTCACGCCATCTGAATGTAACGCCGACGCTCGCTTAACGCACACCGGATTTTTCGCTTTTCAGGACATATAATGCTTTCAGATTAATAACACAAGACAAATGGGCTAACTCCAACTTGGCTTCGATAACACGACTAGCATTATAAATTTTTGTATCTTCGTTTTTCGGTGATTCTCAAATGCATTTGTAAAGCTTGCTGCTAGAGTGCGCACATGAAAGATAAAATAGTACAGTAAGGGCAAAAGCGTGCATTGGTGTGCTTCCAGTGCGAGAAGTATATATTTCGCTTTTTTTCATACGTTTTAACCATTTTCCTTACTGCTCGGAGTCGTCTAGCTCGCAGAAGCGCAGTATCCATAGTCGAAGCCGATACGAAAGTCGTTTCGGGGAGAAAAGTTAGAGCGAACGTGCAATACAAGAGCAGTATCGGGTCAACAACGGTTCGTACTACAGGCAGACATTTCTCTCGGTTTCTTTCTGTATAAGCTGCCGAACAAAAATTGCTTCTTTGTATCCACCAGAAATTTTTCTGTCGGTTGCACTCACGTCTCGAACCACCACCACCACCACCACCACCACCACCACCACCACCACCACCACCATCTAGGCATCCCTCCCCGCGGCAACCACACCCTCACTGCGCATGCGCCTCCCCTCCTCTCTCCCCTGCTACGCTCCCCCCTCTCTCCTCTAGGCATCCCTGCCCGCGCCGTCCACACTCCCACTGCGCATGCGCGTCCCACCTCTCTTCTCCTCTCCTACGCTCCCCCCCCTCTCTTCTCTAGGCATCTCTGCCCGCAGCGTCCACACTCCCACTGCGCATGCGCGCCCCCCCTCTCTCTCCTCTCCTGCGCTCCCCCCCTCTCCTTCTCTCGCCTCGCGACGCCGACAAAGGCAGCGTCTGCTAGCGAGTTTCTTGGTTGAAAAAACCGACTGCTCGCGCTGCACAACCGTTCACTGGCCACCCCGTATATATGGCAATGAATCTTGACCTCCAAGGTGGTGCCGGTGGGACATTTCTCCTGTGCGTTGTTGAACAATGAAAATTCGCAGCGTGCGCGTTAACTAAAAGCGGACTGCGGCGGAGCTCGGCGGAGCTATATATGAAAAAAAATTTTTTTTAAATAAATAAAAAAAAATTTAAAAAAACAAGAAAAAAGCAAAAAAGGCGCTGAGCCGTGCTCCCGACCGGGCTGCAGAAATTAGGCGCCTTTTCCTTCATCGAACCACAACCACCATATATAAATGGAGTGAAGCGGGCGCGAAATGCATTCGCATTTCCTCACGATTCCCTTCGGGGAGGTGGGGGGCATTTTTTTACCTATAAACGTCCTAAAACAGCAGTGTGGGGAGGAGGGGAGAGGCCTCTTACGCGAACACAGAAAAAAGAAGGCGACAGGAGGAAACTGCATTTTTCTGTGTCCATTGTTTCTTGTAGGTCTTTTTACCTGCAGTGTCGTACAAGTCCGCCCCACTCTCGACGTTCTTCAGCGAACCTTCCCCTCCAATTCCTCCCCCCTCCCCAATTGGAGAAACCTGAGCCCGCCAGTGGGCCCACTTGTTCGTCGCAGCGAGCCAACCACGTTCATTCGCAAGCGGCAATAAAGTCGACGCATGGCAATTGGATTAGCAGCTTCAGGATACGTAATAATAAGCGGGAAGCAACTGAGATGGGAATGTGTGGCGACCATGTGCGCGGTCATGTGCCGCTGCCAAATGGTTAGGGTGGCCCGGCATTCCGCGAGAAAACATTGCGCGAGGGTGCTGTCTAGCGACTTGAACATTATTTCCTCCGTGGTCAACGGTATACTCGGTTACAACCTAAGAATAATTACACGCTCCGCCCACAGAATGACGGTGCGCCTGCCCTTCACTTGTGAAAGACCGTCGCGCTAGCTGGTTCCTGCTCGAACAATAGGTACTTTTTCTCGGCTGATGTACGTGCTAAGCACGGAAAGAGTCAAATGTTCGTCGTTACAATCTAAAACATTACGTTTGGCTGAGCAGATATGTCAGGATTTCTGACCAAATTTACGAGGATGTTGAAGCTTTCGAGCTAGAACTAGCGACATGAACGTGCGTCTCTATGGCAAAGACACCTATGTGAAACACTCGAGAAGAGCTTGACGTTATAAAAATGAGTAATCGTTATTGGATAGAGCATTTATGCAAATTTTCTATGGGAGGGACAGCGATGGCTTTGAGAAAAACTGTTTTTTTTTTTGTCTTAGGTTGTAACTAACTATAGGACGATGACTTCACAAAGGTTTTCGTTCGTGGGTGATCCTTGCCATTGGTCATCCGCTTTTTGGTAATCATATGCGCAGTATTCGGATATCCCACGCCTTGTGTGAATGGGCGTCATGCGAATCACTTGGCGACTCATTCTGTATGGCGTATTTTTTGTCTTTCAGACAAGCGTTACGAGGTGTATCGACGTACTTTTGCTAGTGTGCAGTTGTGTGCTCATCGTGGAATTACCAGGAACATCGACTACACTTTTGTTTAAAGTGTAACCCGTGGTATGACGTCACCTCAGCACTCACGTTAGAGCACAAACGTCAGTATTATCGAAATGAAGTGCACTTTACGGAGCGATTACGTCAATATGATATGTAACTTTCGTTAGCGTATGCCTCCAGTGTCGAGCAACGCTTGAATATAGCTTATGAATCGTAGGAATACAAATATAATGTTCATTAGAGAACTATAAAAAGCAGAACCAACACTGCAACCACAATTTACGTAAACCCGACATGACGCCTGTATCATAGGAGTACATATGTAATGTTTATTGCTTTATTATAAAATTAGACAGCCAGCACTGCAACCACGAATGTTTCACCGACACTACGCCTGCATAGGGCCTTTTTCCGAAGCACTCTCGATACCTGGCGTGGCTCTGTGGTAATATACCTGACTTCCCCGCAAAATGATTGGGTTTGATTCCTGCTGGGATACTGATTTTTATTCGTTGCATTCGTAGGGTCCACGCTGCCCGAGGCGGTTTTAGATGTGAAGCATCTTATGGCGAAGCTTAATCCGGTGGTGGTGGTGGTGGTGGTGGTGGTGGTGGTGGTGTGCCGGCGTGACCACCCTTACTGCGCATGCGCAAACCTTTCAAAAAAAATAAAAAATAAAAAAACCTCCTCTCCCCCTCTCTCTCCTCTAGGCATCCCTCCCCGCGGCAACCACACCCTCACTGCGCATGCGCCTCCCCTCCTCTCTCCCTCCTACGCTCCCCCCCCTCTCTCCTCTAGGCATCGCTCCCCGCGCTCCCACTGCGCATGCGCGTCCCCCCCCTCTCTCTCCTCTAATCCGCTCCCCCCCTCTCTCCTCTAGGCATCCCTGCCCACAGCGTCCACACCCCCACTGCGCATGCGCGTCGCCCCCCTCTCTCTCCTCTCCTACGCTACCCCCCCTCTCTCGCCTCGCGACGCCGACGCAGGCAGCGTCTGCTAGCGAGTTTCTTGGTTGAAAAAACCGACTGCTCGCGCTGCACAATCGTTCATTGTCCATCCCGTATATATGGCAATGGATCTTGACCTCCAAGGTGGTGCCGGTGGGAGATTTCTCCTGCGCGTTGTTGGACAATAAAAATTCGCAGCGTGCGCGTTAACTAAAAGCCGACTGCGGGTCTCTGTGTCCAGTCGGAGTCTTCTGTCTCTCATTGCCCATTAGCAGCGATTGGCATGTTCCAGTAGGAAACACCGCTCCATCACTGCGTGCTTTGCGCCTCCTCAGTCTTCTCTCCTGCGCAACGCTGCGATAGCGCCAGCGTCAACGCCACCGCCAGTGTAAGCGTTAGCGCCCGCTGCTTCACATCTACACATGGTTCCCTTTAGCGGGAGATGGTGTAATTTTCCTTAACGCCCTCGCATTTACATTACTATTGTCTGTTCTCGCCGTTCTTGGTTAGAAATAAACTGTCAATCACCTGTGGTGCATACCCGCATGCCGCGTCGCCCTCCCCTTTCAATTGCACCTCACACACGCCACACCGTAAGCCCACGTGAACAGCGTTACAATGCCGGAGCCGGTGAAGGGTCAACCAATAAGAGCTTACTCGTAGCTGTTAATAGACAATCATACAAGCCACGTCAGTGCTTCAGGCATTTTGAAAGTAACCGGCGACGATTAGCTTCCTTTACTCGTGACAGAAATATTGTCCATCGTAGGGAAAGTGCACACTTGGCGCAGTTACGTAAGCTCTCCTTATAAACATACGATTAAAGTATTCTTTGATCACTCGCGCTCGTGATCGGGATGCAGATTTCAAGACTATGAACTGTATAGACATCATGCTCCCACTGTATATTCGTCAGGCTCTTTCGTAGCAGAACTGGTAAAGCTCGCGCCAAGGTTTAAAGAGGTCGTCAACCACCCTTCGGGGTTGATCGAAAAACACATGCAGCGGAAAGCAGACACTGCTGTTAACATCTCTGTCAAATCTTGCAGTCCTGCGCAGCAAGGAACGCTCCGAGGCGAAGCGCGTATTAGTCATTTTCTCAGGCGCCCTCTTTTCATAAAGAGGTCTGTGTTCGCTCACTTCGGAGCTGCCGGCGCCTGCTGTTTGACGTCACACAGCATTGGTAGCATGCCAATAGCTGACAAATCAGGAGCGGCGTTCAGATCATTTGCGCTTCTTGCCACGAAGTGCTACCACGTGCCAGCGGCGCCTTCCATAGTCTGCTAAAATTACGCAGTAGCCACACTAGCGCCTACAAGAGTGACGCAGGGAGAGGGCGATCGCGTTTGATTACGCACGCTGAAAGTCATGACACGCGCCGACGTAACTTTGTTCCACCATGTTGTTCCTCCCTGTGTAGCTTCCTGCGCGCTCGTCGGGACGAGGGAAGATAGAAAGTGCTTGAAGCGTGCGACAAATTCCTGTAACTCCGCTAATTTTTGCGGAAATCGATTCTTGAAGCAATAAACTCTGCTACTGAGATACTGAGCGCATTCGATGAATAATTGGAAAAGTTATTCAGGGCCCCGTTTACAAACGCGTCTGTTATTAGACCGAACATGTCATCAACCATAAGCGTTTCTGTAAAACAGTGCTTCTAATAAAATTTCAGAGAATAACATGAGACAACTCTAATGTTCGAGAACTTAGAGCTACAGTGGATCGGAAATGCTCCAAACTAAAAGACTTAAGCCAACCTACTTCTCTAAATAATGATCTGTAACGCCTGAAAAGAAAATGTATTCTCACAAGTCTGCTCATCCAATGCTCATAAACGCCATAAAAAGCGCTACGTAATAACACGTATAATCACTTCTATCGTCTTTTGTGTCGTAGATTTAGGTACCGCTAGAAATATAGAGCGTTACGTAAAAATCTGCCAGAAAACATCAGCGGTGACGTTGACTGGAACGGGTATCGGATTGCGGCACGCACACCCAATACACGTCATCTAGGCAGCCATTAATAAAAAGTCGTGGCCAGTTGAACGTAGTAGATGCAATAGAGTGACGCAGCCTCGCAGTTACCCATTATGGTGGCTAGAGGGGAGGTGTCAGCATCGGCTGGGCTGCGCCATGCAAGTCGGTGCGGCACTTTTTCATGACGCCGACAGGTGGCGCGTCGTCGTCTGCGAGCCTTTGCGCTGCCCGAACTGCACGAACAGTGCTGGGGCGGATGCAAAAGGCTGCGGCGCGCGTTCGACCAGCCGCCGCGACACGACGCATCCGCACGTCCGGACGGTCCGGATCGCGTGGACAGCGCGGGTGCGCAGTCATCGCGCGTCTGCAGAAACGCGTTCCTCGGCTGTCTGTGCACACGTGCATCTCTACGCCGTTCAGTAACCGCTGCTGATGCGGCGGCGCTGCTGTCGGCTCCGCGAGCCCATTCGCGCCGCCGAATCATGAAAAAATGCAGCCTCTCCGGCGCGCCGTTTCTCACACCTCTCCCTCTAGCCACCATACCCCGCATATATGCCGCGAAACGTGACTAAGTAAAGAGATGTGTAATACGAACACATGCTACCTGAAGTTATCGCAGCTGTATTTTCCCAGTCTGCCCGAACGGTGGCACGTTTCCTTGAAGACAGTAGATTTAAAATAAACACAATGATGTCGATGTTTTCCTGCATTCCGATTTTGAGCAGTAGATTTACGTAGAAAAATGATGATAATGTTTGACAACGCGTCAACATCATCGTTGAATTTTATCTAAGTGCAATTTCCGTGATACACCCAATGCCTGGTGCACGAAGTTTGCAGAAAGGCCATTCCTGTGGGATTTATATACGGTGACGATGTCACGCTGCCGCAGTGGCAAATATCGGGGCCTGCCCAGTTTTCATTACCAAAAACTTGGTAGAGGCGTTAACGTGCGCACATAGATAGCCGTGTTGGAAGCTGTGCGCGGCGTGGACTGAAAGCGAAGAAGAGGAGTAGTGGAGCTCAGGCTTGACTAGGTTTGGACGGTTCTACGGACGCCATGTTGGGACGGTATTGCGCAGCGCGGCAGTGAAGGCTGGAGAAGAGATTTTCCCACAAGCCTCTTACCGTTAAAGCAACGACATGTCGGGACACATTAGCGCAGCCTTGTTGTGCTCAGGCTTCTTATTCATGCAGGTGTGTGCCCAGCAGCGTTCACTCGTCGTTGACCACACTCGGGCGACGTTTGTGAAAGACGGTCAGCCGTTTCGCTTTGTGGCGGGTGAGATGCACTACTTCAGAGTTCCGAGAGCCTACTGGGAAGACCGACTGTACAAAATCAAGATGGCCGGCCTTAACACGGTCTCCTTCTACATCGAGTGGAGCGGACACGAGCCGGAACCCCAGGTGTACAACTTCGAAGACATGTACGACCTCAACGCCTTCCTTGAGGAGGTCAAGCGTCAGGGTCTCCTGGCCGTGGCTCGTCCGGGACCGTACATATGCGGCGAGAGAGACAATGGCGGATTCCCGTACTGGCTTCTACGAGACAACCCGAAGATGGTGTACAGGACCAGTGACAAGAGCTACACGGCGGCAGTGGACCGCTGGTTCGGCAAGGTCCTTCCTATGCTTGTACCACATCTGTATCGAAACGGGGGCCCCATCTTCGCAGTTCAAGTCGAGAACGAGTACGGCCACTACGGCAAGTGCGACCTGCCGTATATGGAGCACTTGTTGAACGTCATGGAGTCTTTCTTGGGCAAGGACTTGGTGTACATCCGCACGGATTTTCCGAACGCAACGCTTTACGCCTGTGACAAGGTGCGCGACGTTGTTGTTGCCGGAAACTTAGTGTCCGACTACAGCGTTGAATCTTCCATCAAAACAATGAAGCAGGCCAATCCCAAGCCGGCTCCCGAGTGTCATCATGGAGTTTTACACCGGATGGATGGATTACTGGGGCTACTCGCCCAGCTTCGTGAAGAAAAGCAAGATCCTGAACACGTACAAGAGCCTCATGACTTACAACGCCTCGGTGACCTTCTACATGTTCATCGGCGGCACGAACTTCGGTTTCAAATCGGGTAAGAGCGACAGTCATCCTCTCCCGACCAGTTACGACTACGGGGCGCCGGTGAGCGAAGACGGAGACATGAAGTCCATCTACTACGACATACGTAACCTGACGACCAGTTACCTGGGTCACGTGCCCGAAGGAGAGATGCCCACAAACATGACCAAGCTGAAGATTGGCACCGTTCAGCTGAACGATGACATATCCTTGGAGGACATGATGGAGCACTTCCGAAAGAAAGGATGGCTCCAGCAAAAGAAGTCGGTCGACCCGCTGACGTTTGAACAGATGAATCACGACTACGGTTTCCTTATGTACAGGACTACGGTGAATGTGGTCACTTGGGGCACGGCGCAACTCTGGTTTCCTCATTTACGGGACCGGGCTTACGTGCGAGCCGGAGGCAAGCTCTTCAGCTTCTACAATTACAATGTCAGTTACGAGACTGTGAAGCATGGGGACACGATTCCTGTTAAGAAAGGGGACAACCTCACCGTCCTGGTGGAGAACATGGGAAGGGAGGACTACGGCGTCATCATGAACACCGACCTCAAGGTGCGTACACATGAGGGATGTGTCTCGCCTGCGCATAAAGTCGTAGGTGTGCGAAAGGTTTCCCATTAGGCGGGGGTGGGGAAAGTTTCTTCGCTGCCCCCCCCCCCCTTTGGTCTAGTCCAAAAGATAACACGCTTCACAATGGATGAAAAAAATGAAAATGGTGTGATGCCGAACTTCTAACAATGGCCTGTCTTTCGCCCATGGCTTTCAGGGAGCGAAGATGGGAGTTAAGACAGTTGTTGGAATGCAACATCGGGGGTCTTTGGCCGCCATTATCGTCAAGATCCAGCTTGGCTACAACCCTGCTCTTTATACAATGACGGGGCATGTCTGATTGAGTAACAGTGAGAGGCATACTTTGCGCCCCGCCTGCCCCGCGCTCACGCCTATGCATGACGTAACTAGTGTGAAATCCATCCTGATCCTCACTTGACTGCGAGGCATGATGGGTTCAGGGCCTACACATTCAAGGTGAATAACCGTGCATGACTAGTAATCGACATTTTACTGCGATACCAATTATATGGACAATCTCGGCGGTTTTCTGCCGTCACTGTAAAGGTTCACTGTAATGCCCCTGTAAAGGTTCTATAACTGTTCAGTGCCGTGGTGTTTTACGATACAGAAAACTTGTTCCTGATGTGAAAAGCGAAAGCACGGAACCTACGACCGTGAAAAAATTACCTCTGCTAAGTTCTTTTAGTGTGATACCCAAACACATAACTCTTCAGCGATAAGTTATGTAAAGTATGTGTAAAATAAATCATATCAGACATCGCGCCTTTCCATAGATTAGACTACAATGTAGGCAAAAAAGACATTTACAAAATGAAGCATGGTAATTAATACAGCACAATATGTATCACTATGATCAGCCACTCAGCTAGACTGATTGTGCTAGAAAACAGAATACGCTTGAAATCTTCAACAAAAAATGGTTGGGGGTGCCATCTTTGACGAGAGAGTTCCATGGCAGAAAATGCATCTTGAACATCAGATATTTACCGTGTTGTCTTGATGTACCCCAATTAAAGCCAAACTTCTTACGCAGGGCCTCAACAGTGCTTTCCTCAACGGCATCAAACTCAACAACTGGATAACAGAAGCGGTTCCCATCAACAAGGACAGAGACATCAGCGAGATCCTCCGCATTGTTCGCCGAAAGGGAAATGGAACGACTCCCGGTTTCTTCCATGGCACATTCACCCTGAAGAAAGGACAGCGACCCGCCGACACTTTCCTGGACCCGAGAGGATGGATCAAGGGTTTCGCTTTCATCAATGGCTTCAACTTGGGTCGCTACTGGCCGGTCTCAGGACCGCAGGTAACTGAGGCCTGCTCCCATCTGAGCGATAGCTATTCTTAAGTCTGCTAATATAGTTTGGGGCCCTTATAAGTTAATGTTAAAACTCGCAGGGCCCCTTATGCATTCGCCTAAGACGACGCGAAGGCGAAAGTCATGTTCTCTTTCTGCTCAGTCTATCGATCATTCCCCGCCCCCTTCTGGAAGCTATCTGTACGTATCGTGGTTTTGCATAGCCTCCAGGGTCAAAGGCATTGCAAGCTTTCTGCAGCACCTCACCTGGTTCCGCAGTGCCTCCGTGATCTGCCCAACTTTGACCAAGCGACGATGTCATGCGATGACGTCATCATGTGACGTCACGCCATGTGACGTCATGAATCACGTCACAGATTTTGTTGATCTTTGACATTACGATGACGTCATATGGTGACGTCATCACGTAATGGTGATATTTTTTGTCACTCGTGTTGACGCTGCCGAAGCAAAACGCCGACAGTCAGTTTTCGCGTTCGATGAGGCATATCTAAAGGCTTTAGCCTTAATAAAAGTCACACGGTCCATTATGTATTTACCTAAGGCGACTGGAAGGCGAAAGCAATGGGTTTGTCCTGCCTCCGGGATCGGCCTTCATTTGACCGAGCGACGACGCTATGTGATGACGTCATACATCCCGACTAGGTGGGGTGTCATGATGACGTCATAGGGTGGCGTTATCACCTGATGATGTGCTGACACCACTCGTGTTGATGCAGCTGATTCCGGCGGTTACTGTTTCTCCTTTGATAAGTCATCTATTGGCCTTCCCCTTAAAATTATAAATAGTTCAAAAGAAAACGGTGAGAGTTATTTTTAATAGCTATCACAGGGTGTCGGTCACGTGATTGGTGGCGAAAGCTATTTAAAACGCGCCCCTCGGAGATAAATAAAATCGCGCGATTACGTTTCGTGTTTAAAGTAGTGAAAGGACACCTCCATAGCAGTATGTCATTACGTGCAGCTTTCACAAGGTTATAATACTAGAGGACAACATGGTATTTCAATCCCTCCACTTCAGCCAAATAAATGTGTTTATATGTTCCTTGTTCCCGCGATTGATTACAGAGTGGAATGCCTTAGGTGCACACAATGTTGAACTGAAAATAATGATATGTTCCAATTATTCCTAGCCAGTAGATTGTCCAAAGTCCATTGCCTTTGTCTTTTATGCCGTTTCCTTATAATCTTCCTTAAGCCTATGGTATTAATGGTGTTGATTTATTTCGCGTTTTATACATTTTGTGCTACAGCTTTTAACAGTGAAGGTGTTTAAGCTGTCGGGAACATTTGCTCCGGCGTAAATAAGCGCCATCATCATGAACCGGCACGCGCTCTCTTCGTTCTGCATACAGTCAAGCTGTTTATGCTATCGATAACTTGAGCTCCGTCGTGCAAAACTCCTCAGGTGGGCATGCACCACGGCAATTGGGCAAGCCCCACTAGTGTACAGCAGGTGCGAGTGTCAAGCGAAAACGAACAAGTGAAAAAGAGAAATGGAAAGAATAAGATATAAAATAGAGAGAAGGAAAGGAAACGGAAGAGAAAAATACAGACATGAAAAAGAGATAGAAAAACAGAGCGAGACAGAAAGATAAAGGAAATGCAGATGAGTTCTGCGCAAACCCGCAAGCTGGCGGAAGGGTTCATAAAGGGGAAAATAGACAACCACCCGTTTGTAGCACGAAGCCACAAGAAAATCCGTACGGATTTCTCAGAAAGAAAAGCTTCTTAGTTGCCGAAAAATGCGTCCTGGTCCGGGGTCCTGACCCGTCCTGGTACGGGGTCCTGACCGCGGACCAGGACGCATTTTTCGGCAACTAAGAAGCTTTTTTCTTTCTGAGAAATCCGTACGGATTTCCTTGTGGCTTCGTGCTACAAACGGGTGGTTGTCTATTTTCCCCTTTATTAAAGATAAAGGAAAGAAAAAAATAAATATAGAAAGAGCGAGAAAGAAAAACAGAAAGAAGCAGATACAAAAAAAAAATACATTAAACAGAAAGAAGGAGAAAGATAGAGAACAAAGAAACAAGTAAATAAAAAGATACCAGGAAGGCCCCCCCCCAGCTGCGCCCTTCCATCAGGCTTGGCGCCGCTAGGGCGAAGCTGCCTTGATTTTTGGTTTAACGAGATCATTTTATGTATACATTTTCATTCAGTGTAACCCACCCTGCAACAACTCCAACGAAGTCAGTACTATTGTCAAATAAATCAACAAAATAAATTAATGCCGCTAATGCGGCTCTCATCTTCCACCACTGTCTGTGTTTTCCGCAAACGAAACAGAGCGGACGGATTCTTATTCATTCCCATACATTCATCTGCGACATTTATGTGTGTGTGTGCGGGGGGAGGGGGGGGGGGGGGGGGGACGTGAGCCACTTTTTATTTTATTGAATTGAATTGAACGCAACTCCGTCATTTATGCCAGAGAATTTCGTCTACCGTGATATTTCCGGGACTTGAACATGGAATATTGCACTGTGGTAGATAAAGACGCTTTAAAAACATGACGACAGGTACGAGTTGTAAAATGGAGTAAACATCAATTGTTGATCGGTGATTACACCACACTTAGAATAACAGAGAGCTGAGCTAGTTGGTACGTATTCATTCTAAAAGAAATAGTGTGCAAACACGGACACAAGACGACGTCAGGACACCACAAACGCCTGTGTGTTTGTGACGCGTTTGTGGTGTCCTGACTTCTCCCCGTGTCACCCTGTTTCTTTTAGAATGAATACACCACACTCTTGCAAACAATATTTCTGTCAATCCCAAGAAGCAAACAAAAATCGCCACGCGATTCAGCAATATTTTTTGGCAATCATTTCCCGGCTTCTTCCTCCTAGTCCCACGCAATTACTTATATCTCTGTTTCTCTCTTTCTTTTTCTACTATCTTCTTTATTTCCCACTTCCCCTTCCCCCTGACGCTGCGCCGTGCTCCCTATTGGGCTGCAGAAATAAGCGTCATTTCCTTAATAAACCACTACTACGTGCATGCGCAGGTGACGCTGTACTTGCCGGGCGTGTACCTGAGACCTCACCCTGAAGAGAACCAGCTGCTTCTCTTCGAGACCGAAGAAGCGCCAACGAACCGCACAGTCATGTTGGTGGACAAGCCAATCCTAGACGCTGACATCCCGAGACCGAGGCCCTGAAGATTCCACATGACACGCAAAGAAATGAATTTTACAGCGTTGCTGTTATGCTTTTCGTTATGCTATTACGCCTACGCGAACCCTATCATCATCAATGGTATCCCCCTTTCTAGCGCGTGCACCGTAATAACACGGCTGGCACACTCTCTTCTTCATCTTCTGCTTCGCTCCCCGAACATGGGCGCCCTGCGCGCGCTCTCTCGCTGCGCCGATTTGTTCGACGGGGGCTGCAATAACTGGATTTGACGAAAGAAAGAGTACAGAGAGAGAGAAATGAAGAGGTAGAATGAAGGAAAATAGAGAAATAGAGATTAAGAAAGAAAAGAAAGACAGACAAAGATAGAAATACGCAGAGAGAAAGAAAGACAAGAAAGAGATAGAAAAAAACAGAGCAAGACAAAGAAAGAGAAAAAAAAGCGCGAGAAAGAAATATATAGAGAGAAAGAAGGAGCGAGAAATAGAGAGAGAGAACGGAAGATTGTGAAAAAGATACAAGGCGAGAGAGAGGTACGAAGAAATACAGAAAGAAAGTAAGAAAATGGAAAGAAACAGAGACAATAAAGAGACAGCGAAGAATTGAGAGCAAGAGAATAAGAGAAACAATGAAGGCCGCCCAGCTCCCTCATCCGTCAGGCTTGGCACTGCTAGTGCGAGGCTGCCTTAATTTTTTTATGCGGAACCATTTAGGGACCCGGGCTGTCGTAGGGTGTCATCATATGCTGTCTTCGTTGTCTCATGCCGCTTGGCGTCACCATAATAATAATAATAATAATAATAATAATAATAATAATAATAATAATAATAATAATAATAATAATAATAATAATAATATGTGGGGTTTAACGTCCCAAAACCACGATATGATTATGAGAGACGCCGTAGTGGAGGGGCTCCGGAAATTTTGACCATCTGGTGTTCTTTAACGTGCACTGACATCGCACAGTACACGGGCCTCTACCATTTCGCCTCCATCGAAATGCGACCGCCGCGGCCGGGATCGAACCCGCGACCTTCGGGTCAGCAGCCGAGCACCCTAGCCACTGATCCACCGAGGCGGACTGGCGTCACCATGTACAGCGTAGCCATGTATAGCATAGCCATGTATAGTATAGTACCGCAAGGGGTCGGGAAAGGTATGTGAGGGCGAGGAAGAAACGAAGGAAGGGAGAGGTTTAAGCACAGCATAGCCACCTATGGCATCTCACAGGCGAAGCCATGTATAGCATAGCCGCGTAAGTATGGTGTGGTAAGGGTGCGAGAGAGGGAAGTGATGGAAGGAAGGAGGGTAGAGGGAAAAGCATAGCATAGCCATGCACGAAGTCACGCAGGCAAACCTGCAAATGAGCTCTGCGGAAGCCCGCAAGGTGGCGGAAGGGTTAAGAAAGGGAAAATAGACAACCACCCGTTCGTAGCGCGAAGCCAGAAGGAAATCCATACGGATTTCTCAGAAAGAAAAAGCTTCTTAGTTGCCGAAAAATTCGTCGTGGTCCGGGGTTCGAACCCGGTACCAACACCTTTCCGGGGCGGTCGCTCTACCAATTGAGCTAACCAGGAAGCTAGCAATTGGCAGCTCGAGGGCGAATTTATCGACAACTCGAAGCACATGAACACAAGTAATGCAAATGAGTTCTGCGGAAGCCCGCAAGGTGAGGGCTTGCGCGGAACTCTTTTGCATTACTAGAGTTGCGCAAGCTACTCGACCGTTCATACGCCTACAGGATAGAGGCTGTACTGTCCAATAGTAGGGGCATTCGGAGCCTGACTGCACAACACATTGATACTCTTTGCATGAGGAATCGACGATACTGTACCAATAGGTTGGATATTTTGGCCCCGCAGGCAGCAGACGACCCGTGAAGGACAACTGACCATTACAGTTAGTGTGACATGAGCTCTCGTGACAACGTTTCTGACCAACAACCGAAACAGAAGACATTTTCTTACTCGGTCCAATACGACACTCGGTAAAGTACAGGATCATCTCAGAATCCAGTTCATATGCAGCACATGGCATATGCACCACAGATTCTTAATGTCTCGATTAAGGCACCTAGTTTTTTGCGCCTTGCCACCTCTAACAACACATTTGCTCTGATTCGATCCCCATCCGCGACATTGTAAAAAGCAGATCACTACATGTAGTCCTGCAAGCGCTTTGCAGTGAAAAAAGGTTTCCCCACGAGTGCAATGAACAAATAATGTTTTGAGAAATGGCACGGATGATTGTTAAGCAAGTGTCGGTTACTCTCTTAAATTATTAGAGGGACACTGGCCTATGACACTTGGCAAACATAACACCGTAAAGAGACTCTCGGGCGCAATTGCCGCCAGGTCTCCTCGGCTAAAACCACTCATTGCAACGTCACCAACACCACCACAACCGCGACATTGTCAATCATTCCAGAGTTTTCCAGTTTGTGAGTAATGGATATCTATCGTGTGCCAGCCAACTTTGCCTCTCGTCGCTGCGCGGCGCTTGCCGTGATATTGTGACACCTACGAGCGTCGTAATTGAAGGCATCGCAATCAACACGACGCGTAACCGTTCCACGAGAATTAATAGGGTCACTGCATATCAGTTGGCTGGCTCATTCCCTGTGACGCAACGTTAGTCAATGAAACTACGAACGGCGGACTGGACGCCTCGACAGAGATGAATTGCCGGATGAACGCGGCGTTATGGATTAGTCTGGCGAAACTAGGTTAATTATCTTCAGTGGTTTCTATCCGGCAGATACGCAAGTAACTTATTCGGGATTCTGGCTGCGGCTTTCGCACCATTTCTGTTAGAAAACATTCACTTAGCGATAGAAGATGTAGCTGGCAATTATAATAAATGATACCTCGTATGGCAACTACATATTTTCGTTTCGTGTTCGGAGACAACACCATATATTGAAGAGAATGTTAATCTGGGAGTATCATAGCGAAAACGTGAAGTGCTTTCTTTCCTTCCTTTACCTACGCGTGAGCTTACAAAATCTACTTGTGCTGCATTTATGTCAGTGTTGGAGCATTATGTAGATCACGTACCCTGCCGGAGAGCATTTACAAGACTACGCGAACGAATTCCCTATTTAAACTCACGTTTCTCGAACATCCTAGTTACAGCTCTTACGGCACACGTTCACGTTGGAATGTTGAAGAGAACCGTTACAAATACCTAGACGCGGTTTCCGGTGAGCATAAATTTAACCACGTAGGCCAACATAAATCACACAAAGTTATTCGTCCAGTTTACTTTGTTGCGCACAGGGTGCACTCGCGAGGTGTGGCTCCCTATCCACCCTATCTGTGACGTAAAAGGTGGGTGTAAAAATAACATGCCATCGCATTTTGCTCTTCCCATTAGCTGATTGCGATTGGCACCTTGCGCAACTCCTGATTGGATGAAGAGTTGCTTCGGCAGTAGGGGTGTGACAAACCTTTTTATCATCACTGACGAAACACAACTTCACATAGCCATTCTGCGTCACAGGGTAACTGCGCCGCGATAGCGTCACTGCATATGTTATATATCTTCAGATATTTGAGCACTTGAGTCCGCGTACTATCGCACATGTCTGACTTGTATAAACTACTTCAGCCGATACGCCTACTCATCATGGGAAGATGTCTAAAAGAATATGAAGCCGGAAAGAATAAAATAACTCGAACGTGGCCTTCACTCACACTCTTACTGCAGCAACTTTAAGAAATTTATTACTTTACGCAATTAGACGCGGCCCTCTTGTTGCTCGTAATTCTGTCAATGCGACCCATTGTAAATTTATTCATGTATTACGCAATTCAAGAAGTCATTTTTTTTCATTCCCGAGAATCTTTAACCTGCGGATTTATTTTATTCTTCTTCCCGCCACTGCAATCTTCTGTCAAACCGAGCTTCGTTACCTAGAAGCGAATAATATAAATTTAATTCGAAGTAACTTCGTAGGAGTTCTTTAAAAACGTTGGTACTCGACATCATGATTCCGCCAGCGTGCAGTAATCTGTATGCGCATTTTACCCTTCAAGAAAAGCCCCTCTTTAATTTCACAGCATGCATCTTCATATTTCTATATCAAAGACTTCAACTGCGGTGCTTCTGCTATATTCATTTGTTCGGCGGCCTTCCATTCCCTCTAAAGCCGGAACGAACGAGCAAGGGCACGAAAGAATAACGTTTGTTTGACAATGGAGAGCAGTAGTGCTATTGTGTGACGTCGCTCAAGGACGTTCAGCGGGACGTGCCCTCCTTTAGACGGTAAAGGCGCCAACCTCCGTTCACAGCATCGATCCGCTGTGGGTCATTTATACACGTAGGCTATAAAATAAAAAAAGGAAAAAATAAAAACTCAGTCCGCATACTATCGAAGGAGATGTTACCGCTTTACGAAAGGTCGGGCGTACAATTGTGCTATGTGCACGTTTTCTGTCGCACTGTTTTCTTACTTATTTTCCCGCTTTATTTCATTGCCTTCGCAAAAGAGCCTGAGTCAAGTAGCGTCGCATTTGCGTGTCTGCTTTCGGGAAGCGAAAAATGTGACATGCTTCAACGTTTTCAATGCGGCTGTATTCTGGAGAATATTACCGGAAATATTGTTAGACCCATGGCTGATCAATAGAGACCGGATTATAGGCAAATGCCTATTTTTTTCCTTGCGTTCCTATCGCGCCACTTTGATATATGAGCATGAATTAGGGGTTAGGGAGGGCTTTTATAGTGTTTTTATAGTGCCTATAAATGCCTATTTTTTGGGGTTTGCGCCTAAATGTCTATAAGTGCCTATAAATGCCTATTTTCAAAAACAGCGCCCATATCAGCACTATTTAAACTCAAATTTTGCTTTCGAGTACAGTTTGAGACCGTAATTCATATTACCGGGCAAAATTGACGCTTCGGAACTCTATGGGGTGCCACAACTTAGTTCCCTAGTTCAACAAACGTCCGGTAAGCAACCGAGCAGTGAAATGGGACGCGCCGGCCACTTTACCCCACCGCACTGACATGCCGCGAGCGGTTGGAGCAGGGTGAGTAGGAGGAGAGGAAAATGCGCTATTTCTGCAACCCTAAATGGGAGCACGTCCCAGCGTATACAGTGCAATGGGGAAAGGAAAATAAAGGTGGCAAGAGGAGAGGAGAGTGGCGTTCGTGGCCGAGGACGTGGAGGGCGGCTTTTACAGCCGGTTTTCCAGTCCAGTTTTCCCAAGGAATTGAAGCCCCTCCTTGAAGACGTGGGTGTGGTGGGGGGCAGAAAACAGTAGGTACCTCTGTGCAGCAGTAGGAAGATGGAGAAAGAATGCGAAACCATGCATGGAGTGCCGTCAGGGGAATGTAGAGTGCAGGTAAAAAGAAATCAGATGTGCATTTGACTTTTGTTTCGTTCGTAATTTACTTCTTAAAGGGCGCTTCACCAGGTCACATAAGAAACTTTAGTTAAACACTGGAAGTTGTTGCATGCCCAATGAAGAGCTTTGTACCACAATAACTTTTTGATTGGTTCATTACGAGCCGCGAAAGCATGATGCTGGTAGGTGAGCTTGAAACCTTTGCCACTGGCAAGCCAAATTTCTTCCCTGCCCTCTTCGGTATCGGAGGAACTCGGAGCCGGTAGATCACACGACGCAGATGCTTTAACACGTCATGCGCACGCAAGGTTACACTGGGTGCACTTGACATGTCCAAGCCAGGTCGTGCACACAAGCGGGGTTGTATCGTTTCGGCGTTCTAGTGTAGTGCCCGTTTGTGTGGGGTGGATCCCTTTTTGCGCTTGGAGAGGCTGGCATGGATGATGTATCCTTACCACGACACAGCGCGTCGCACCGCTGGAACTGCTGTAATAGACAATGTATCAAAAACACGCCAAGCGTTGTCAGGGCTGGCGCCGGCACGGAGCGGCAACAGCGAGAACACGGACGCAAATGAAATAGAGGTATATCTTAGTCTCGCATCGCACTCGATTCGAAGTAAAATAATAAATAAAAACGCACACAGATTCCATTTGTATGTTTTAATATTTCTACAACTTTCATTGTTCTATTCAAGCAACAGATTGCACAAATTACACATGTCGCCTAGAATCATTCTCGCAGTGTCACGTACTACTCTGACGTACGCAGGACCATTCCTTATTGTACGTCACCTCCTCCATATTGGTGCGCGTGCCCGTGAGATCAAGGGCAAGCGGCGTTTAGTCTGACATTTCCCCTCTTTCCCGGGTGCGTAGCGTTGCAAATCTTAGCAGACGTGATCGTTAGCGCCCAATGCATGCATTACGCTTACCAGCTCGAAATGTTCAAACCTGGTAAGGGGGGCCTTTAAGGTGTTTACAGACAGAGGATAAATTGACCCTGCGCGATTACCCCAGGCCAATACGAGGCTAAAAGACCCTTCTTGCCGTTTAGCGGTCTGGCATGGCTGCCCTTCTCAGCCATGCCGAAAAGAAAGAGACCGAGAAGCGTGTTCATACGACGGCGGACACTTAACTCACCAATGCTGGACAATAAAAGAAGAGACCGTGTTATGGAAATCGTGCGGGAAAACAGACAATAGCATGGCTATGTTAAGGGGAGATGCGATTGGAAGAAAATGTTGCGTTAATCTCTAGCCTAAGGCAGTGAAATTTTTGCGGTGTATATATAGGATTTTATGCTGATTTCAGATATGTAATTAGTTTTATAGTAAGTTGTACAGTTTTCGTTTTCTGCCACGACAATGTGTAAAATATAGTTCTTTTTTGTAGACTCTTTTTTTTGCGAGTAAATGTTTATCGTTCTGAGCCATTATTTGCTCATATTGCTCCAAATCATCTGTAGAATGCAAATAACTATCAAGAAAGCGCGTATAAGACATTTTAATGGACAAGAAAAATTGTAATGTGAGAAGCCTTGGAATGCTCAGACCATACTAATTGCTTATTTTAGATTTGTAATAATTATATTAGGTGACATCAAGTTTTAAAGTAGATACTTGCACTCTGCACGTGTTAACAAATATGTGGGCAAAATTTCATCCCGATTTGGCTATCAGAAGTACCAAAAACATGATGTAAAAACTCATGAAGTTGCCCAAAATTGTGTCTTGAGAAAAACGCATTTTAAAGGTATAAGTGAAAGCTCATCTGTGCGGAAAAGATTTGTCATTTAAGATGATTTATTCCATCATGAGAGCTTGGCAATCATGGTTATTTTGAGCATGTGACTTTAGTGAACCCCTCATGCGAAATGGAATGGCAAGCAGCCACGTGACAATTTCCAAGGGACTCTAGACAATCAGGACTTCTTATATTTTTAGTGGCCACCTTGTGCTCTTTAAAAGCGATTTTGACTTACTTCGAGTTTAATTACAATCTTCAGTTTTTTTGTCGTAAAAGTAGAGAAACTACACTTGTGAAAGCAAATAAAAACGAAAATATGTAATTTTTGAAAAAAAACTTCCGTTTTTCGACTCGCATCTCCCCTTAAACCATTGACGCCTTTGTGCCATCATAAACTATAAAATTTGTTTGCTTTCCAGTTGTAGACACAGGAAAGCAAACCTTTCTTCGAAAATTTGAGTTTTTGTAGATATTTATTGTGCCTATATTTACGATTTTGGGGGCCTAAAACTGCGTTTTGTCTGCCTGTTTTTGGCGCCTAAAACGCGATTTTTTAGTGCCTAAAAATCCGGCCTCTACTGATCAATCACGAAGCACTTCGGCTGCAATGTGTAGCCGAGTGCAGAACGAGTGAGCTGTAGTGTTTCACAAATATACATTTAGAGTATGTATCACTGCTTAAGTGCCAAAGCAATATATTACAGAGTCCGCCTTGGTAGAACAGTGGCTACGGTGCTCGGCTACTGACCCAGATGTCGCGGGTTCGATCCCGCCCGCGGCGGTCGCATTTCGATGGAGGCGAAATGGTAGAGGCCCGTGTACTGTGCGATGTCAGTGCACGTTAAAGAACACCAGATAGTCAAAATTTCTGGAGACCTCCACTACGACGTCTCTCATAACCATAGCGTGGTTTTGGGATGTAAAACCCCAGATATTATTAAATATTTTACAGAGTAGGGGGAGGAAAATTTGATACTTCATGATGGTGAGTGAAATGTGCACACTACGAGCCCAAGACTGACAGTCATGTGTGTATGCGTACGTAGTGCGTAGTCTGATGTGGTGGCAGTAAGCGAAAAGCGCCACTGAGCATCGTTAGCTAATTGGGCAGAATTTCCAGCAGGACTCACGCTGTTCACCACTGCGCGCGCGCGCACACACACACACACACACACACACACACACACACACACACACACACACACACACACACACACACACACACACACACACACACACACACACACACACACACACACACACACACACACGCGCGCACGCACGCACGCACGCACGCACGCACGCACACACACGCACACACAAGCACACACACTCACACACACACGCACGCACGCACGCACTGATGTTACTACGCTTCGAAGATATTTGTCACGAACGTTCGCTTCCCCACACACTTTGTATATATGCAAAGGTGCACGCTTTAAAGGAGCAGTTTGCATGCGTTAATGCATGTCGGCGCGGGCGCGCGAGTGCGGGGATGGGAGAGGGAGGGTGCGCGTGTTTCTTGTAGTCCGCATTTAGTCAGCTTGCTACATTTCATTATGTAAATCAGCTAACTAGTCTGCCAACACACTTAAGCTATTTCATTCCGTTACGCAATAATGGCAATGGTGATCAATTTTTACCTTATTTATTCGTAGAAACAACAGCCGTTTCGGCGACGAAAGAAATCGTTCGCCATATAAGCTATGTTTACCGATAAACCATTTGTAGGTCACAGCGATGTAATTCGGAGTTCTGTCTAAACACCGCAATTTATATATATATCTGACAGAAAAAAAAAATAAGATACCTTTTAACATTTGTATTATTTGAAAGAAGGCTACCATTGGGGGAGACGCAATGTCGTCACGTCCTTGTTTGCTTCGCGAAAAATCGAAATACAAAACGAAGCGATATTTCGAATCTTGCAGCTCCAGGGCCCAAAGCCCACCTAAAATAGAAACGCCTCGTCAACACCTGCAACGCGACTTACTTCGTCGGCGCCTCCGACATTCGAGACGCAGCCGCAGCCGAACCGCTGAACGTTTCTGATTCCCTCTCCACGCTCATGTGTAATGGATGAGAGCTTGAGGATCGTCCACGATGCCTCAAGCTGTGCAAGTCCCAGACAACCTCGGGGGGGCTTACTGCCCCAATGCCTCTTTCTACATGACCGTATTTTTCTCGCCGGGCTGAGACAAGCGTTAGCGGCCATTCTCTACTTGCCTTTAGCGTTAGTTTTTCCGCTCTTCTCGTCACACAATGCGACGGCTGAAAGGCGTCATCTCAGCCACTAAAAGAAAACAAATAAGGAACACGTTGTTCTTGTTCAGTACTTTCGAAAGCTTCGTTTAACTCGTGTCGTGACCTGGTTTTGTCGTTCATTCCACTTCCGCCGTTCCCTGCCTTTCTATTCCTTCGTGAAATGGGACGAGTAAACACACGCACGTTAAACAGAGATACAAGAACTGATACATCGTCGAAGGGCTTGTAAGCCTGTCATTTTCATTGGCGGTGGCGGCGAGTTTTAGACAAGCAATATCGACATTGTACTCCTTCGGAGCAAGAGTGAGTTTAAAATAGGTCGATCACTGCCGCTCACTCCGCATCTCGTAGTTTTATTTCGAGCGTCCCGTGCACTGGCATTCAAATGCAAAACAGCCCCCACATAAATGAAAATGTAGAAACCAACCACGTTCTCTCCGCGAACCCACGCTTTAATACCGACGGAGTATCGAACTCTGTGTTGCCTCGAGTTTGCATGTTTAGATTGATGACGTAGACATATACACATGTTATGCTGCTATCAGGGCGTTTCTTGTCTTTTGTAGCCCAACGGAACAAGCGCATTCAACACTCGAATGTCTTTACGAGTCCCTTCGATATTCTTTTTTTTACTTCTGTAGGAATTCTAGAATAAAGGTCCACATTTGTAGAAACGCACGTTGCTAAACCTTGTTATTATGGGCACTGGATCGCACTTTTTGCATACAGTGTATGCAGAAAGTATTTTTGTGTGTGATGTTGGATAGCTTCTTTATTTTGTAAGCGAAAAACATGGTTCTTCTTCTTCTGGACATAGACGAGGAAAGAACACCATTTGCTGGCAAATGTATCTACTCCACATCCACCTCAATTCATAATTTCTTTCCATAGCTGCCGGTGGTAGTATTGCGTACGGACGGGTACTAGAATGAAAGAAACGTAGCTGTTATTTATGCTACGCCAACCATTTTGCAGGCTGGAGTTGCGAAAAGAGTTTGCCATCACGAGCAAAAAGAACCTAAATTCATTCTTTCGAAACTATACACCGATTTCCGTTTCTCTTAAGGAATCCCACAAATTTATTGACCGGCTAGGTGAATCAAATTTTTTCAAGGTCTGTTGTACTACATTTTCTTATTAGCGCCTTTATTGTTTATACTTATGCAACACATCGGGCTAGAGAATTAAGAGTCCACAAACGATATCACTATTATCACAAGGTCGCAATCACAATAAAATTGGTCACAAGAAACGTTTCAAATACTGATTTTTCGCGCGAACATTCGCTGTAGGTCATGGTGAAAATACCCTTAAATCCAGTTTTACGCGATTAAATGAACTTTAAGAATTTACAGAAGGAAGGAAAAATACCATTTAGGAAAGAAAATTGTGCATACATAGACACTTATCCTTGTTTTGGCTTGATTACACTCTCAGTGTTTTGTTTTTTTTTTTTGTTTTTTTTTTGTTTTTTAGTTTGCTAGAAATTCCTAAATTGAACTTAACGCAGGTTTAACTAGTCTATCTTTCATCTCTAAGGCAGTTTTTTACGACGTAATTATTTGCAGGAAATCAACAGCCTATTAAAACACCTTCTGACTGCCACTTTGTTATCATTTTACATCATTTTCAGACCACAACTGCATTGAAGTGATCAAGCGAACTAGACACTATCTAGCTCGCTCGAAATCCTCTCTTTCCCAATGCATTTCCAGACGCAAAGCGATTAGTCCGAGGTACCCCAGTGAAGTGCAGCTCTCATCTATCCATAAGTACTGCACTTTACTGTGTCTGAGTCGCTTAGTGAAACACAACAGACCTCGAAGATCGATTCCTGCTATCGCTGTTACCACTTGCGGGATCTGTGGCTGCTAATGATCTCGCGTAGCCACTCAAGTCAATTAAGGAGCAAACACTACATTAACCATGGAGTGAGGAGTAGAAACTTGCTTCGAATTTCTTGTTCATTCAAGCAGTTTGCAAGCTACGTGACTGTTTATTAGTGCTGCAGATCGCAATTTGTAGAGGTTATATTCTTGGGGTTGAGATAGCTAAGAACGATCTTGATTTAATAATTGCTTACCCAGTCTAAATGAGCATTTAGACGGTATATCTTCCTGCTGCAATCACACACTAGCCTTTAAATACACTCGTCCACACTGAACCAGCTTACTTTCCTCGTAACGTCGCACGCTACTTCACGCTATAAACGAAGTCTTTACTAGCGCATAGGTTCATCAAAATTAAGTATAATTAAGTATAATGGTTTTCTTAAAATTCGGCACTGCGAGATACGCGCAGGCCATCTTTGCAGGTAAGTTACGTATAATAATTAATAATTCATGAGGTTGCAAAACCAACTAGCCCAATACCTAACTTTTCTGATGAGCTTTAACATTCCAAAACCACGACACAATGATGAGATACACCATAGTGGAGCGCTTCGGAAATTTCGACCACCTGGGGCCGCCGTGATAAGTTAAGTATTCATGGGTACCCAAAGTAAGACGATAATTATCGCTGTCAGCCACCCAGATAACTAAAATTTAATAATGAACGTTTTAGTGACTGCAGCAAGCGGACATGTTTGCACTGAAAAGTTGTAGGCAGTCGTTCAACTTGGAAGAATTCCAAGTTGAACGACTGCACAGTTCCTACACAGTTGGAAGTTGGAAGTTCAGCTTGGAATTCCTACACAGTTCAACTTGGAAGAATTCTTCTAGCATGGCCGTGGACCGAGATATCCGGCGGCAAAGTTTAACCGATGAATGCGCATGCAAGACAGCCAGGATCGGCGCAAACCATGCTGGCACCATTCGCATGCTGGCAACATGAAAACGAAATGGCAAATACACTACGGGCAAGATGCATTTAACAGCTATGGTTTGGTTGGGAAAATAAACATATTTTGCTTTCGTCCTACGGAATGGCCTGGTCTTTCTGCCGAGCTTACAATGTTTACTTTTCTCTTTCTTTTGTAGTCTCTCTTTCCCCCTGCGAGTGCCACTTCGCCGTATTTAAGATGTCCACAGTCGAGCGTGATTTGAAGGTTATGCCACGGGCGTCGACCAATAACTACAACATCGTCATCGCCCAGAATCCTGAGAAGGAGGTATCAGGAAAGCTTCCCTCACTCTTTTTGCTGTTCCTTAAGCTGTGATCACCCCCGTCCGCGGAAGGAGCTTTCTGATTCTTTTTTATTTCTCTTCAGGGGACAGACAGTAATGGTATCCCGCTTTGTTTTGTTTTTGTTTTTTTTCGGCATTACCAGGAACTAGACGCTCCAAAACTGCATTTTTTTTTATCGTCCGTTATGATAAGAGCCAACAAAATCCACGCTTGATTGCAACGAATGGAAAGCTTAAAATAGAGAGAAAGGGTGCAGAGTTCGTCGTCAGGGTGGCTGCTGTAGCATAGAACAGCCAACGAGGGAGAGAAGAACGCGGAATCGTGATCTTCAGTGTTCCGCAACCGGGCTGCCAGGTCCCTGGGACGCTGGGCAGGTCGACACTCACGCGATTACCTTCAAATCACGCTCAACTGTACCTGACTGCATCGTTACGATAATCTCTAGGATCCTAATTAGTAGCAACTTGCTCTCGGCTCTGAGAAAAGACGCGTCTTTAAGTGTAGTTATAACAGGCTTTCCTTTCTCTCTTACTCCGACGGCACTGCAGATACGTGCTTATGATGTGATCTTTACTTTCCTGCTGGAGTTTCAAACACTGCCTATCTAGCCGTGCTCGGTGCCATT
>JALIZH010021086.1:0-38761 GCA_030522465.1 Rhipicephalus appendiculatus
TGCTGATTCGTACACCACCGAGCCGTAATCGATACGTGATAGCACTACACTGCTCATTAGGTTCAGCAGACAATCACGATCTGTACCCCATGACTGATGCGATAGAATCTTGAGTAAGTTTAAAGCTTTTAGGCATTTCATTCGCAGCTGCTTGATATGTGTAACAAAGGTGAGCTTTTCATCAGCCACAACACCTAGAAATTTGTGGTCTTTCTTCGTGGCTATGGTTTGTCCATTCATTGAGATGCTGGGGGCTGGCCTAATGCCCCGTAGTTTTGAAAAAGAGTACACAGACAGTTTTCTCACAGTTAAACCTGAAACCATTTTCGTCTGCCCAGCTTGAGAGTTTATTTACTGCCAACTGAATTTGACGTTCACAGATGGCCAGGTTGCATGATTTGAAGCTGATCTGAACGTCATCCACATATACGGAGTAAGAGATCGTTTTGGGCAGTACAGTGCTTAAGGAATTCATTTTAAGTATGAAGAGCGTGCAACTAAGAACACCACCTTGGGGGACACCGTTCTCCTGTGTAAACCACTTGGATAAGGCATTTCCAACACGAACGACAAATGTACGTTCAGAGAGGTAACTTTCAATGACATTGAGCATGTTTCCTGACACTCCGAGAGAGAGCAGATCACGGAGAATGCCATAACGCCATGTCGTGTCGTAAGCCTTCTCCATGTCAAAAAATACAGAAAGGCAGTGTTGTTTGTGAATGAAGGCGTCTCTAACATAGGATTCAAATGCTACTAGTTGGTCGGTTGTCGATCGGCCAGACCTGAATCCGGCTTGACGACGGTCAAGAAGGCCATTATATTCAAGGTAATAGACAAGACGGCGATTAATCATTTTTTCAAACACCTTGCACAGGCAGCTAGTTAACGCTATAGGCCTGTAACTAGCAGCAAGTGTGGCATCTTTTCCTTGTTTAAGGACGGGTACGATGACTGCCTCTTTCCAGGCTTTGGGTAGACGGCCTGATGACCATACGTTGTTGTACAGGAAGAGAATGGCGTCAAGCGTGTGTTCGTGTAAGTGCTTCAGCATGCCATATGTAATCCTGTCTGGTCCTGCTGCTGAGTTGCCACATGTTCTTAGCGCCGCCTTCAATTCGTCTATAGTGAAAGGGGTATTGTATCCTCCTACGGATGGCCTCCTATCACGGATAGGCTTGCATTCCTCAGCAAGCTTGTGTCGCTTAAAGGAGTCTGTGTAATGTGCTGAACTGAAAATATACTCGAAGTGTTGACCTATGGCGTCTGCCTGGTGTTCCAGTGTATCACCAGTAGTACTCACAAGAGGCACTGGATGAGAACTGTGTCCTTGTAGAGCTCTTACTCTATTGTACACTTTAGGCGTGTCAGTGTAGGAGTTCACTGAGGAGAGAAATGACTGCCAGCTCTGCCGTTTAGATTCTCGTCGAATACGCCCTGCCGTTTGCTTTGGCACACTTGAAATTAACTAGGTTGTCAGCTGTAGGATACCTGCGGAATTTCGACCACGCTTTGTTTTGATTCTCACGGGCATTTTTGCATTCCGCATTCCACCATGGCCTTCGTTTGTTTCGTGTTTTGCTAGATGTCTGTGGAATGGATTGCTCTGCCGCGTGTATAATATGCAGTGTGATCAAGGCTTGGGATGCATCAATACCGAGGTTTTCAACTGAAGAGCGCAATAGTTGTGAGAGTTCTTGGAATTTTATCCAGTCAGCACCCTTTTCTCTAAACCTGACAGCATTTACAATCGGATTTGTGTTTCCTGTGTGTTTCAAACAGACAGGAAAGTGATCACTTCCATAGAGGTTTTGTATGACAGCCCACTCAGTAGTTGCAAAGAGTGAAGGGGAGCCAATTGCAAGATCTATTGCTGCGTATGAGTTGTGCGCTGCATTAAAGTACGTTGGCTCTTTTTTATTAAATATGCAGGAGCCAGAGGACAGAAGGAAGTTTTCTATCAGCGAACCTCGGGAATCAGTCCTTCTACATCCCCATAGAGGGTGGTGCGCATTAAAATCTCCAACCAACAGGAATGGATACGGGAGCTGGTCAATGAGTTTTTCAAGTTCTTGAGCAGAGAGGTGGTGGTCCGGGGGAACATATAGCGAACACAGAGTTGTTATTTTTCCAAAGACCAGGGTTTGTATTGCCACTGCCTCTAAATCGGTAACCAGAGTGAGGCTTTGAGAAGGAACTGTTTTCTTTACCACAATAGCGACACCGCCAGATGAATGTGCACTACCTTGCCTATCCTTTCGATATACCACGTAGCTTTTTAGAAAGTTAGTGTGCGTTGGGTTTAAGTGTGTTTCTTGCAAGCAAAGTGCGTTTGGTTGGTATTCTGCAAGTATTTCATATATGTCATCTAGATTCTTAAGTAGTCCTCGGCAGTTCCAGTGTATGATATTCTCGGCAGGCATGTTAGTGAATGAGGAGAAGAGGGTGACTTATTCAATCCTGACCGCCTTTATCAGGCGGCTGGACTGGAGGATGTTTCTTTCCTTTGAGGCGGTCTAAAAAAGCTCCGCCCCACTTTGGGGGATTCAGTCAGCGTCGGGGACACTGAGGATCCAGGTGTCACCTCCATTGCCTCCGGTGGAGACGCGGAGGCTGATGGAGGTTTTTCAGGAGGAACAGATGCCCTCTCAGTAGCGTGTGTCGTCCCTGAGGTCTGTTGGAAGTTTACCTCTGGGACCTGGAAGGTTGGTGCAGCCGGCGGCTGCTTGGTGGGGGCCGAGATGGACACGCATCAGCAAAGCTGTACTGCGTGGCCACCGTCACTAGACGCCGCCCGGCCCCCCGGCGCGCTGCGTCAGCGTAGGGGATCTCCCGGAGAGAAGCGAGAGCTTCTTCCGGGCTTCAGAGTATGTAATGTTTTCGGTCACTTTGAGCTGTATTATTTTCTTTTCATTTTGGAAGATTTCACATGTTCGTGAGTACGCGGCATGTGATCCATGACAGTTTGGGCACTCTGCTTGGGTGGCACCGCAGCTTTCAGTTGGGTGCTCGTGGGCACCACATTTTGCACAGGTAAGTTTTCCGCGACATGTGTTCGATCCATGTCCGTACTTTTGGCATTTGAAGCATCTTCTCGGGTTCGGTATGTACGGGCGGACTTTGCAATGAATGAACGCAGCTTTCACAGCTTCTGGCAGGGTAGACCGAGTGAACGTGAGGACAATATGTGGTGTAATAACCTCTTCTCCGTTTCGCCTGATGGTGATGCGGCGAAGGGCGACAACACCTTGGTCGCGGAAGCCTTCAAGCAGGTCCGAGTCCGTTTCGCGGATCAGGTCGCGTTCCGATATGACCCCTTGGACAGTGTTCAGACTGCGGTGGGGGGTGATTGACACATTCAGGTGAGCAAACTGCTTCTGTTTGAGGAGCGTGTCAGAGTGATCTTTCTGGGTCACTTCAACAAGAAGATCGCCAGATGAAAGTTTCTTAGCATCGTATTTTTTTTCCTATCAGGTTCTCAAGAGTTCTAGCGGTCAGAAACACAGACAGTGCTGCAACCGAGTCATTATCTGTAAGAGAGTGTATTATGAGAAATCGGGGGTAGTGGTCACTATCAGTTCGGGTTCTTTTGAAGCTTCCTTCGGTGCGGTTCCTTTTCAGGGACCGATCGTTGAGTGGGGGGAAAGAGTTTGCCATGTCATGCATATGAAGTTCGGCAGCGATGGTGGCCACCCACCACCGAGCCCAACAAGGGGACGCTACAAGGTACAACACTTGAAGTCGCCAGCCCTACATCGCCGCTATAACCATATATAACTACCCGAGGTAGGGTAACTACACAAGGTTAACCCTTGCCGCCAGGAAAAAAATGGAAGTAAATTGAAGAGAGGAGGAGACAGGAAAGATTAAAAGAGAGAGAAAGACGAAGATGTAGGGAGAGAGAGATAGGAAAAGGCGACTGCCGATTTCCCCTGGGTGGGTCAGCCCAGGGGTGCCGTCTACGTGAAGCAAGGGCCAAAGGGGTGTAGTTGCCTCCGCCGGGGGGCCTTAAAGGTCCAATCACCCGGCGTCGGCTCAACCCCCAGGATCCCCTTTTCCCCGGACACGGCAATGCCACGCACGGCTAGGCGTGGGAGGGAGTCGGAACCCCCCCCGTTAGCTCGGGTCCGTGGTGTCGCCACACACCAAACGCCTGCTCTCGCAGACGCCCCTGCGGGGATATTGTGGAGCTTGGCGGTAAGCAATTTTCGTACAGGTATTATTGTGTTAGATTTGCGTGCCGGCAGATGTACTTCTTGTGAGCTATTATGCCACCCTTTTACGCACGTTGCGAGTTGTAAATAGCATTAGTACGAGGTGCTCTTCCGGAAAGGAAGTGACCTTCGGATGTTACCACAACCTTTTGAATTCTTTCGTTCGTTAAACACATTACAGGTCTGCAGCGTACTAGAACAGCTGTAGTGGTAGAACGCTTAACCATTTCAAGCACCTTGTACACATTGGCGTATACACAAGTTGTTTTTGCTAGTTATGTCGACTAGTTGCTAAGAAAAAACGTTTGGATGAATCGAACTTCCTGCGTGAAATGTGTCATTTAACTGAATTTTGCAGTGTACTGTTGCATGTGATCACATTGTTTAAAGTACTAGTTCGACGAACCGCTAGACATGCCGAGTTCCGCGAGCCACCCCGATAGTAAATTTTTAACACGAAAGTGTTTTATGCCGGGGTCCACCAAGATTTGAGTGACGTATTTCCGTCACGGAAGTGACGTCGAAAAAAATACACGTGATAAGAAGACAAAGAAAAAAAAGTTCCGTCAACGGGAGTCGAACCTACGACCTCTAGGTCTGCGACAAGAGATGCCGGGCACGATATCCACTGCGCCACGATCACATTCCTTGCAGGCTTTAAACACAAGCCTTTTATATCTACCACTGTCCTTTCACAGTGCTCTTCCTAAACAGAAGTAATGCATTATGACCGTGAAATACACGATTACTTTCTTCAAAGCGTTGTTTTTCCGCGTCCGTCCCATTCGGCGTGTTTCGAATAGTAAACGTGCAATTTTTCCGACGCATTAACACACTGTCAGGTGGCTACCTTACCCCTAACATCCACACTCATAGCATCCGTCCATACCAAAAATAGCTGTGCAACGCGCGAGTGCGTCGCGTGGCCGTAACTCCGCGTCCCTATCCGTGTTCCTAGCTCGCCCCGCGAGAAATCGCAGCCGGCCAGCGGGGAAGACACGAGGCGCGTTGCGTTTCCCTCTGGTCGGGCAGCGTTTTTCAATAACTCTAACATGCCGCGAGTAGGCGACCTGAGCGCAAGTTCGGCACCCAATCAGTGACGCTCTTCTGGATGTCACACCGCTTTCAATGACTCCGCTCTCACCGTACAGCTACCACAAGCATCTATGACCACAAGGGTTTCTTTAATAATTCATCATGGACGTTAGTCGTCGGGATACAGATGTGCCATCAAGCGTCAACGTGGGTGCATCCACGTTAAAGGGTGCTATAACTGTTAAAACACCAATAGACATTGTGCAAGCGCTCTTATATCAACGTGCAGTAAACATTCGACTACTTTTGTAAGGACACGTTTCACTTTCGTGCTATACCGATTCCTATGACGGAGGGATCAACCATGTTTTTTTTCTTTGCCCGAAATTCATATAACGGCAAACAAAATCGCACTATATTTCTAGCCTGAGATTTTTCTACATATAGTGAATTACTGCAGGATATATATATATATATATATATATATATATATATATATATATATATATATATATTGTGATGACCGAAGTCGAAGAGGCCGAACTGGGTTGTGGGCTTACGACCGGCTCAGAACAGAAATAGAACAGCGAGCCCAGCGAACGGGTGTTGTGTCTGTTTCTCTCTCTACAATATATATATATATATATATATATATATATATATATATATATATATATATATATATATATATATATAGTTGAAGGAGTGGTTGCTGTATAAGTATGAGAGGTGGCACTTCAAGAAAACTTCATTTATTACGTCGACGTTTCGGTCAGAGCCTGACCTTTATCAAGACAAAATTTTCGCTTTATTCCCGTGCTTATATACACACCAAGTGAGAGGGGAAGAAAATGAGAGAGAGAGAGGGAGGGGAGAAACTTTGCTCAGGTGTTGTGTGGGGGGAGGACCAGGAGTAACACACGTCCTCCGACAGCGGAGCGCTTCGTGAGTGAGCTTGATGATGATGATTAATGGGGTTTTGTGGCGCAAGGGCCATGAGTGGCCAAAGAGCGCCATGCCATTTATGCGATGTAAACGTTGACCAATGATTGCGATGACAGGGTGTATTACGGCTGTATAGGGGCCTAAAATCACGCGCTATAAACAAGCGTAAAAGGTGTGTATAGGGTATAAAATTATGGCAGTGATATGTGACGTGATCTATGGGTGTGGAGTGAATTATAATGACCATGGTATATACAAGTAAGCGATCGGTAAAGAGCACGAGTGCCTCCTCCAGGCCTTTGAGGCCAAAGGCTGGGAAGCAGGTGCTTCTGCGGGTAGCTACCGCAGCAACAACCTCTGTTGAGAGGTCGTGCTACGGATTTCCTCGATATATGATGTGAAAGCTATGAATATCTTTTAAAAAAGCAAACAATGACTCATATTTAAAAAATCGGTTCTTCGCCGATGAACATGCGCGGGTGCAGTGGGATTTGTTCTTTGTAGGCTAATGGAAAGTGCTTTTTTCTAATAGACTCTAATTCACTGCATTGAATAAGTATGTGCAGGACAGTGAGTGATCCACCACATTTATCGCACAGAGGTGGATCACCACCGGACAGAAGGTATGTATGTGTACTGTGTGTATGTCCTGTTCTTAGCCTTGTAAGTGTAACTTCTGTGCGGCGTGACTTTGACACTTGCGGCCAATTACCAAGGTGCGGCTTGATAACGTGTAGTTTATTCTGTGTCTGCCTATCCCATGTGCTCTGCCAGTAAGCTCTGAGCTTTTGTTTAAGGAAAGGTTTTAAGTCAAGCGCAGGGACGGGCATGGACGTATCGGCGGTGTTCTCGTGGGCGGATGCAGCCAGCTGGTCCGCCATCACGTTACCTTGGATCTCGCGGTGCCCTGGCACCCAGCACACTACGACATGTTGTTTGAATGTGTAGACTGTGCATAAAGCTGAGTAAAGCGAGACAAGAACAGGGTTGGTGTGTTTCTTAAGTGTTTTTAGAGCTTTTACCACGCTTAGAGAATCTGTGTAAATTACTGCCTTTTGTAGTTTTAGTTGCCTAATGTGTTTAACAGCCGCAAGTATCGCATACGCTTCAGCGGTGAAGATGCTTGTATCAGGATGCAGAATGCCGGCATGCGAAAATGATGGGCCGACCGCTGCGTACGACACAGAAGTGTAAGATTTTGAGGCATCTGTAAAGAATTCAGGACATGTGTATTTGTATTGCAGTTCAAGGAAGTATGTACGGATATGTATAATGGGCGCATGCTTCGTGACTTCTAAGAAAGATACATCGCAATCTATAGTCTGCCACTCCCACGGCGGCAGATACGCTGCAGGAGCCATCAAACGGTGTTCAAGTGGCACACCCGTTTCCTCAGCTAGGCCCCTCACATGAAGTGAGTAGGGCTGTCTGAACGAAGGCCGGTTTTCAAACAGGGCAGAGCTCGACGTATCATTAATTGTAGAATGTGAAAGGTGTTCCTTGTCTGCGTTCACTTTGAAATAATATAGAAAGGACATGTACGTTCTCTGCAGGTGCAGCGACCACTCGTTAGATTCAACGTAGAGGCTTTCTACGGGGCTGGTGCGAAAAGCACCCGTTGAAAGACGAATCCCTAGATGGTGAACAGGGTCAAGCATCTTTAGTGCAGTTGGAGTCGCAGACTGGTAGATCATCGCCCCGTAATCCAGGCGCGTGCGTATGAGGCTTTTATATAGGTTCATCAGACACTTTTTGTCACTACCCCATGTAGTGCGTGACAACACTTTCAGTATATTCATGGTTTTCAAGCACTTGTTTTTTAGATACTTGATGTGCGGTATGAAGGTTAGTTTGGTGTCTAATATTACACCCAGGAACTTATGCTCAGTTTTCACAGACAGACGTTGACCGTACAGGTGAATGTCCGGATCGAGATGAAGGCCTCTCTTTCTGGAGAATAGGACACAAGTGCTCTTTGTGGGTTCAGTTTGAACCCATTTTCGTCTGCCCATTTAGAGACCTTGTTCAAGCCTAACTGAACCTGCCGTTCACACATGGCAATGTTGCACGATTTGAAACCGAGCTGAACATCGTCGACATATGTGCAATAAAACATATAGCGAGGCATGGACAGGCGCAAGGAATTCATTTTGATTATAAATAACGTACAACTCAATACGCCACCTTGCGGCACTCCTGTTTCTTGGACAAATGATTGAGACAGAACAGTGCCCACTGGACACGGAATGTCCGATTGGACAGGTAGCTTTCGATTATGGTCAACATTCTGCCTCGCACACCTAATTGTGCGAGGTCTCGCAGTATACCGAAGCGCCATGTAGTGTCATAAGCTTTTTCGATATCCAGGAACACGGAAAGGAAAAATTGGTTATGGACGAAAGCGTCACGAATTTGTGCCTCGATACGTAAGAGGTGGTCAGTGGTGGACCTGCCCCCGCGAAATCCGCACTGGTATGGGTCCAGTAGATTGTTTGTTTCAAGGAAGTGTATTAGTCGGCGGTTTACCATCTTTTCAAAAAGTTTACACAGACAGCTTGTTAGTGCGATGGGCCTGTAACTGGTAACGGAGGATGGATCCTTGCCTTGCTTCAGAATCGGAATAACTATAGCTTCCTTCCAGGCAGAGGGGATCTCGCCGGAAAACCAAACAGCATTATACAGGGAAAGAAGGGACTTTTGAGTTTCAGAGGGCAGATGTTTTAACATTTCATATACTACACGATCAGAGCCTGGGGCGGAATCGTTGCAGCAGTTTAGCGATGCCTGTAGCTCGGCTAAGACGAAAGGTTCGTTGTGTGGCTCGTGTTTTGTGGATTTGCGCTCTAGTTTCTGTTTTTCGATTCTTGTTTTGTATTGTTGGAAAGTTGCAGTGTAGTGCGACGGGCTGGAGACCTGTTCGAAATGCGCGCCGAGGAAGGCCGCCTGATCTTCCAAGCTGTCGCCTTGTGTGTTAACTAGAGGAAGTGAATGTGCTTGTCGTCCTGCTACCTTACCAACCATGTTCCAGACTCTCGCCTCTTGTGTATATGAATTTATTCCGGATAAAAATTTCTGCCAGCTCTCCCTTCTAGCCTGTCTGCGCGTTCTTCTGCCTTGAGACTTGATGTTTTTAAAAGTGTCAAGATTCTCGGCTGTCGGTGAGTTACGAAGCAACCTCCATGCCTTGTTTTGCTTTTTTCGGGCGTTTCTACATTCATTGTTCCACCAAGGCACACGTCGCTTGCCGGGCAGTCCAGTTGTTTGTGGGATACATTTAGTTGCAGCATCTATCAGGAAAGCTGTGAAGTACTCTACGGCTGCATCTATGCCTAAGCCAGATATATCAGTCCAACTTAAGCGAGTAACTTTATGAAACTGTTCCCAATCGGCTTTGTCCGTGTGCCATTTGGGAACCTGTGGAGGACATTCATTCGATATTGGTGTACTGAGTATTAGGGGAAAGTGATCACTTCCGTAAGGATTATTGATGACTTTCCATGTGAGTAGGGGTGGAAGCGACGGAGATGCAATGCTTAGATCTATGGACGAATAAGAGTTGTTAGCGAGACTATAATATGTTGGCTCCTTCCGATTCAAGAGACATGCACCGGAGGAGAAAAGGAAATGTTCAATTAGACGACCTCGCGCATCACAGCGAGGGTCACCCCATAGACTGCTGTGTGCATTCAAGTCTCCAAGGACGAGATAAGGCTCTGGAAGCTGATCTATTAAGGACTGGAATTCATGTTTTTGGAGTTTGTATTGTGGGGGTATGTATAGAGAGCAAATGGTGACGAGCTTATTCAAAATAACCGCTCGAACAGCCACTGCCTCAACGGACGTTTGGAGTGGTAAGTGTCTACATGCTATTCCTTGATCAACTATAACGGCCACACCGCCAGATGACGCTACAGCATCATCGCGGTCCTTTCGGAAAATAACGTAACTGCGTAAAAAGTTCGTGTTTTTGGATTTTAAGTGTGTTTCTTGTACACACAGCACTTTTGGTGAATGTTCGTGTAGAAGCTCTTGGACATCGTCGAGGTTTCTAAGGAGTCCTCTGACGTTCCATTGTAGAATTTGTGTCTCCATATTGGATGTAAAGTAGTGCTGTGTGTACGGAAAGGGAGTGACTTGTTTAACCTGAACGTTGGAACTCAAGTAACAGGGCCGTCGTCAGGCCCCGTTATCGGCTTTTTAGTTTTCTTGACGCGCTCCAAGGAACTACGCCGATCTTTTGGCACCGAGGGTGCCGTAGTGTCCATTGCCTCCTGGGAGGCACTGGAGGCCCGCACGCGCGGGCTGATTGTCCGAGTTTGGGGGCCTCGCCTTGTGTGACGAGGCCTTGAGACCCGACGGCCCTGAAGTCGCCGGTCCCAGTTCGCGGGTTGGCGGAGTAGACTGGACTACTGCCGCCTTGGGGCAGGCGCCACAGCCGACGGCTCGCTCTGCGCGGGCCTGGCATGTGGCGGAGGCCGGTGCGACGCTGCCCCCTGACGCGCCACATCGGCATAGGTTGTGCCGTGAAACGGCGAACATCTCCTCCTGGCTTCCCTGAAGGAGATGTTCTCTCTGACTTTGAGTGAGATAATATCTTTTTCTTTTTTCCACGCAGCACAAGCCCGTGAGTATGCTGGGTGGTCACCACCGCAGTTGATACAGTGACATGCAGAATTGCAGTTTTCAGATGTGTGGTCGTTTGAGGCACATTTGGCACATGTGGATTGCCCTCTGCAGGCAAGGGAACCATGGCCGTAGCGTTGACATTTGAAGCACCTTCGCGGATTCGGTATGTATGGCCGGACTCGTAGTTTAGTGTACCCTGTTTCTATGTGTTCGGGGAGTTCGCTTGATCCAAATGTGAGAATAATGTGTTTTGTTGGTTTTTCGGTGTTGTCCCTTCTTATCTTTATTCGTTGAACGTTTACAACATTCTGCTCTTTCCACCCGTCGAGGAGCTCAGCGTCAGTCAGGTTCAGGAGGTCGTCGTCAGAGACAACGCCTCGAACGGTATTCATAGACCTGTGTGGCGTGACTGTGATGGGAATGTTTCCAAAAGAAGTCAGATTCGGGAGGATTTCATACTGCTTTCTGTCTCGTAGTTCAAGCAGCAGGTCGCCGCTAGCCATCTTAGTGGCCTTGTATCCTGGTCCTAGTTTGTTAGATTTTTTGCTACCAAAAATGGAGAGATAGTTCTGGCTTTTCCATCAGACTGTTCGCTATGTATTACATGATATTTGGGAAAATGTTCGTTGGCCTTTGCAAAGAGTGTTGTGACTGCTTCGGTGCGTAGCCTCTTCAGGTTACGATCAGACTTGAAAGAAGATGCATTTAACATAATAGGTGTTTTAAGTTTCGGCAGCGGTGCCAGCCGCCCACCGCCGAGCCCAACAAGGGGACGTGGCAGGAGATGCTGGGCAAATCCCGCCAACGCCAGCTGTACAACGCTGCTATAACCTAATATGGAATAGCCAAGACTGGGTATCCACACAAGGTTAACCCTTGCCGCCAGGGAAATTTGAAGTAAACGGAAAAGAGGAGGAGACAGGAAAGAGTAAAAGGAATAGTGAAAGACGAAGATGTAGAGAGAGAGAGAGAGACAGGAAAAGGCGACTGCCGATTTCCCCTGGGTGGGTCAGCCCAGGGGTGCCGTCTACGTGAAGCCGGGGCCAAAGGGGGTGTTAGTTAGTTAGTTATGTTGGGTTTTGTGGCGCAAGAGCGACTAAGGCTATGCTGCGCCAGACTCGTGGTGAGAAAAGCTACAGTCAACTACACTATGGCCATGACTATGAAATGTGTGGACGGCGGTGACACATGGGATATAATGAACGATGTGGCGTGGCTGTATAAGGGCCTAAGAGAACTGGCTGCGTAAACGCGTAAACTTTATATGTACTTTAAAATTATGTATGTGATGCGCGGGGTGGTCAATGTGTATGGTTGGTGCACGAGATAATAATGTCAAAATCGTAACGGCTTTTACATCGCACTAAGGCCCTCCCTGTGTCCCTATACCCAAGGGCCGGGAGGCAAGTGCCTCGTTGTAAATTTTGCTGCAGCAAAGGCCTCTCCTAAGAGACCGTGCTACAGGTCGCATGAATGAAGTTTTGCTAGCTGGTAAAGGTAGCATAGTTTGTTGTAGTTAAAGTTTCTTTACCAATTCTGCTTCATCTAAAAAGCTGATCACATCGGCCAAGGGTATTAAGGCGTCGTCGCCTAAGAGTAGCATGGGATGAAGCGGAATGTTTAACCTATAGAACATATGGAAATGCTTTTGCCTTAACGTTTCCGTATGTGGGCAAGCTATTAAAATGTGTATTACGGTTAGTTGCTCCTGACACTTATCGCATGTTGGAGCTTCTTCACCGGTAAGTAGATAGTTATGTGTGACGTGCGTATGACCTATTCGAAGTCTGCATGTAACTACTTCTATAAAACGTTCTTGATGAAAACAGGTCTTCCATTCACCAAGGACAGGTTTAATGAGGTGAAGTTTGTTGTTTTGTCGTGATTTCCAATCCTGTTGCCAGTGAAAGGTGATGGCCCGGCGCACTGCTTGAATCCCGTCCCTGACAGGTATGTTGGTGTTTGATACACGTGTGTGTTTTGCTGTTGCAGCTAGTTGGTCAGCCCTTTCGTTACCTGGAACCAAAGGGGTGTGTTGCCTCTGCCGGGGGGGCCTTAAAGGTCCAATCACCCGGCTTCGGCTCAACCCCCCAGGATCCCCTTTTCCCCGGACACGGTTCAGCCACGCACGGCTAGGCGTAGGAGGGAGTCGAAACCCCCCCGTTAGCTCGGGTCCGTGGTGTCGCCACACACCAAACGCCTGCTTGCGCAGACGCCCCTGCGGGGGTGAGTGAGCTTATACTTATGCTTTGGCTATTATTCATTGTTAAACGTCGTCACGGTATTCTGTCGCGGAGGGTTGGACGAAGAGCCGGCGAAAGTGAAAAAAACAGCCGGTACGCGATTCAAACCGGCTGGTTAAAAAGGTTAAATTGGATGCAGCTGTAGACGCGGCATCGAAAAGTGGGTGTCGGTGAGCTCTGTTGCCGCGGCGTATGGTCCTTTTGGGCAATGCGGAAAGAGAGTCCTATCTACCGTCTCACTTGCTGAGCCTGCTCGTTTGTCGGATAAGTGACGCCCGCTTCTAAAGCGAGAAACGACACGTTGAGTAGCATTAGCGACTTCCGGTCATGGAGCGACTGAACGAAATAAATAAATAAATAAATATAATAAAATTAACAGAAAAAGAGGGGAGTGGAGGGGGTAGGGGCAAAGAAAAAAAGGAAGTGAAAGGGCGGGGCCTCCGCTTAGAATGATCGAGTGCTGCTCTCTCCAACAGCTCAACAATACACCGCCGGGAAATGTAAAAGGCGGCACACATGAAAGGGTGAAAAACACTGCAGGTACGATCACCGAAAGCACTGGCTCGCACATGCATCTTTGCAGCGTATTTTGCTGCGTTGATGTTAGTGTCGTTTAGAGTACTATTTGCGTTTTAAGGCACGTAAAACAGGAAGAGCACCCGGATGTTCATTTATTCCATGTTCAACGGTGTTGAATTTGTAGATTAGGTACGATTCGCGCAGATCACGTTCTCTCTGAGAGTGGAAATTTCCTTGGAGTAGTGTTATTTAATGGAATCCAAACTGTGACCTTCTGACTTATGATGATGATATGTGGGTTTTAGAGGCGCAAGGGCCATACTTGGCCAAAGAGCGCCATGAACGATGATGTTTGAGTAACAGTGGTTGGTGATTTACAGTGATATGTACAGGATGTGAACTATGATACTATTACGTGGCTGTAAAGGGGCCTAAAATTCCGCGCCGTCAGGCGGGTGTTTTTGGTAATAAAATCATGAAAGTGACGTAAAATGCGGTAGCGGGAATGAATGGCGGTGCTCGCGGTTATAAAACTAGGATGGGGATAAATGGCAATAGCACCAATGCCTCGCCAACGCCCTTCCGCCCAAGGGCTGCGAAGCGGGTGCTTCCCTTATGTAGGCATCGCAGCAACGACCTCTGTCTAGAGGTCGTGCTACGGATCACCTTGGAAAATGGAGTGAAAACTATGTACATCCTTTAAAAAATGCGAATAATGATTCATATTTAAAAAGTGCATCCCTACCGATGAACATAGCGGGATGGAGAGGTAATTGTTGTCGGTAGCGCAATAAAAAGTGCTTTTTCCGCATAGCGTATAGTTCACTGCACTGGACGAGGATGTGGAGAACCGTAAGTGGTTCTCCACATTTATCACACATGGGTGGATCACCACCGGAGAGAAGGTGTGCATGTTAGTTAGTTAGTTTGGTTTTTTATGGCGCAAAAGCAGCTGAGGCTATGCTGCGCCAGACACAAAACGTTAAGGAATGGACGCTGAAATGATGAACTTTTAAAGCTTATTCAACAAATTACATTCTTTCAGGAAGCTTAGCACGTCAGGCAGAGGTACTATAGGGTCATCTCCTAAAAACAAAGCAGGGTGGAAAGGTACGTGTTGTTTGTATAGTTTGCTGAAATGTTTTTGTCTCTGTGTTTCAATGTTGGGACATGTGATTAGGATATGCATAAGTGTTAACGGTTCTTGGCATTTTTCACACGTTGGTTGTTCTTCCTTTGCGAGCAAAAAGTTGTGTGTCAAGTGTGTGTGTCCAATGCGAAGTCGGCATAATATAACTTCGATAAACCGTTGTTGGTGACGGTCGGTCTTCCATTCACCGAGTATGGGTTTCACCATGTGGAGCTTGTTATTCGTGCATGTGTCCCACTGTTGTTGCCATTTCGCTAGTAGAGCTAGACGAATTGTTCTCTGGATGTCTTTAAGGGGAATTTTCACATTGTCTACTGTTTTGTGGGCTGCCAATGAAGCGTATTTATCTGCTCTTTCGTTTCCAGGTATCCCAACATGACTTGGGACCCAGCAGAAACGGATGGAAACTGCCTGGCTGTTTAAATATACCATGTTTAAAATGTCACCCACTAATGGCTCACATTCGGATTTTATATGTAGTGCTTTTAGTGCGCTTAGTGAGTCGGTGTATATGACTGCTTTCTTGTATTTGGCAGCGATGATTTTCCGCACTGCTTCACTCAAAGCATAAGCTTCAGCTGAAAAAAATGGAAAAACTACGAGGTACTCTCACAGACACTGCACTTTCCGCTGTCGCGATCCCAATACCCACATGGTTTTCTGTTTTTGAGCCATCTGTGTAAAATTCTTCGTAATCCCTATATTCGTGCTGAAGTGTATGGAATTCTTGAATTATGTGTTCTGGTGGAGTGCTTTTTTTGTTGAAACGGCTTAGTGAAAACTCGCAAAGCTGTGACAGGTCGAACCATGGCGGCAGTCTTGGTGGTTTAGTAGCGACGTGTAGTGCTCCTTCAGGGATGGCATAAATGTGGCAATGTTCCTCGAAGCGCAGGACAAGTGGTTTGATTAGGTTTGGTTTGTTAATGTAGTGTAAGCGTGAATTACACTTTGTGACAATGTCGTAGCAGATGTGTTCAGGTGACGACCTTATTCTTAAAACATATGACAAGGTTAGTAATGCTCTTCGATGACACAGAGAAGGCTCGTTGCATTCTACGTATAGACTTTGCACAGGCGATGTTCGGTAAGCACCACTAGATAGACGTAGGCCGAGATTGTGCACAGGGTCAAGACGCCGAATGTAAGACCCCCGTGCCGATCCGTAGATGACACAACCATAATCTAAAATACTGCGCACGATGGAACGGTAGATGCGCAGCAGGCAGAGTCGATCGGAACCCCAGTGTTTATGGGATAACACCTTCAGAAGGTTGAGTGCTCTATTAGCCTTAACTTTTAGTGCGTTTATATGGGAAAGGAAGTTGAGTTTTTGGTCAAATGTAACTCCTAAGAATTTGTATTCTTGTTTTACCGGAATTTCCGTGTTGTTTAGTTTAAGAGCAGGGTCAGGGTACAATCCACGTTTTTGCGTGAAAAGAACTGCGGTAGTTTTTTGTGCCGAGAAACGAAAACCGTTTTGGTCAGCCCATTTCGTAAGCTTATTGATTGTTATTTGCAGTTGCCTTTCACAGGATGATAGGCTGGAGGCCCGACAGGCGATCTGAAGATCGTCAACGTATACGGAGTGCATGACTGTGGGAGGTATGACCTTGTTGATGGAGTTCATTTTGACTATGAAGAGTGTTGTACTCAAAATGCAACCTTGTGGCACGCCATTTTCTTGGACAAATACTCGAGAGAGTACTGTGCCGAGACGTACTTGAAATGTTCTGTTAGAGAGGAAATCACATAAGCAGTTTAGCATTCTTCCACGAATCCCCATGTCTGCAAGGTCTCTAAGAATCCCGTATCGCCACGTCGTGTCATATGCCTTCTCTAAGTCGAAGAAAACTGCGAGACAGTACTGTTTGTGTAAAAATGCATCTCGTATTTCGTGTTCCAGTCTAACGAGATGGTCAGTGGTAGAACAGCCTTTTTTGTATCCACACTGGTGTGAGTCTATAAGCTGTGTTGATGTAAGAATGAAGGTGAGTCTTATGTTTATAATGCTCTCGTATGTTTTTGCCAGACAACTTGTTAATGCGATCGGCCGGTAGTTGCTCGGGGATGTTGGGGGGTTTACCAGGTTTTAAGAGAGGTATGACTATCGCATTTTTCCAGTCTTCAGGCATTATGCCGGATTCCCATATTTTGTTGAAGAATTGGAGAAGAGCCTCCGCCGATGCTTGGGATGCCGATGCATGTGTGCTATGAGTGTGTCCTATCTGTAGTCTAGTAAGTGTTACTTGTGTGTGACGTCACCTGGATACTGGTGGCCACTTTTGAAGATTCGGCTTGATAACATGTAATTTGTTTTGTCTTTGCTTATCCCATGAACGCTGCCAATACGCCCTGAGCTTTTGTTTTAGGAAGTGTTTCAGGTCAAGTGCAGGGACAGCTGTGGATGTATTAGCGGTGGCGTTGTCCAGGGCGGATGCAGCTAGTTGGTCAGCCAACTCGTTTCCACCGATCTCGCGGTGCCCTGGCACCCAGCACACTACGACATGCTGTTTTAGTATGTAGTTCGTGCATAAGAGAGAGTAAAGTGACACAAGGACAGGATTTCTATGTTTTTTCAGTTTTTAAGGCTTTAACTACGCTCAGAGAATCCGTGTATATAACGGCATGTTGTAGTTTTAATTCCTTGATGTGTTTGACAGCCACAAATATGGCATGAGCCTCTGCTGTGAAGATGGTTGTTTTAGGGTGCAATATACCAGAATCTGAAAAGGATGGACCAACAGCTGCATATGACACACCAGTATGAGATTTTGAGGCATCGGTATAGAATTCAGGACGTGTATTTGTGCTGCAGTTCGAGGAAGTATGTAAGTATATGTGCAATGGGTGCGTGTTTCGTGACTCCCAAGAAGGATACATCACAGTCAATGAGCTGCCATTCCCATGGCGGGAGATGTGCAGCGGGGGCCATCAAACGGTGTTCAAAAAAGTGGAATATCCATTTCTTCCGCAAGGCTTCTCACTCGAAGTGGGTAGGGCTCTCTCACCGCAGGACGATTGTTGAAGAGGGCAGAACTCGTTAAATCATTGACAGTGCAGTGTGAGGGGTGTTCTTTGTTTGCGTTCCCCTTGAGAAAGTATGTGAAGGACGTGTACGATCTTTGCAGGTGGAGCGGCCACTCGTCGGACTCAGCGTAGAGGCTTTCTACGGGGCTCGTTCGAAAAGCGCCCGTAGAAAGGCGAATGCCTGGATGGTGAAAGGGGCCGAGCATCTTCAAAGAGCTTGCGGTGGCAGACTGATACACAACGGCCCCATAATCTAGGCGCGTCCAAATGAGGCTTTTACAAAGATTCATTAGGCACTTCCTGTCACTACCCCATGCAGTCCGTGACAGCACTTTTAGAATGTTCATTGTTTTTATGCACTTGTTTTTGATGGATTTGATGTGTGGTATGCATAGGTCGGCAAAATATTTAGAGCTCACTCAGACTAACTCATGAAACTTACCTCGCTCTTCGACCTCACTTGGACTCAAACTCACCGATGTTTTCCTCAACCGGGCTCACTCGAACTCAGACTCACTAAAATTTTCCTCAGTCGGACTCACTCGGACTCAGACTCAGCAAAATGTTACTCACTTGGACTCACTCGGACTCAGACTCACGGCTTTATCTGAGTCTGAGTGAGTCGACTCATGAGTCCGTTAGCGGACTATTAGCTGTTTCGTCCAAGGTGTCAATGCTTTTTAACAGCGATATCTCCCGCATAATCGGCGCTCTACTTAGCGCTTTTGATCTCGCATATTTGAATACGAGCTATCAGTCGTTGAAATCCACTAAGGACATTTTTATAGAAAGTGATGACTCACACGATATGTTTTTACATGGTCTTCGTTTGAAAGAGAATGGGGGGGGAGGGTCAAGAAACTTCCCCCTCCTCCGTAACTCACGCATCTGTGCAACTGATATTGAGCTGGCGCATGAACGCTACTGTATTGATGTGGAGTAGACATAAGTAATATAAACGAGAGCCGACATAAGGGTGATAGTAATGCTGAAGTTTAATCGATAGGACGAGAGCTCGGCAAAACAATGTGGAGCTCACTCAGACTCACTCATGAAATATACCTCGCCCTTTGGGCTCACTCGGACTCACACTCATCAAAGTTTTCCTCAACCGGACTCCTTCGTACTCACACTCACTGAAATTTTTCTCAATCGGACTCACTCGGACTCGGACTCACCAAAATATTACTCACCCGGACTCACTCAGACTCAGACTCACGGCTCGATCTGAGTCTGATTGAGCCTGAGTGAATCGACTCTGAGTGAGCTTGCCGACCTATGGTGGTATGAATGTGAGTTTCGAGTCAAGAATCAATCCTAGAAATTTATGTTCCGCCTCCACCGGTATCCGCTGACCATGTAGCTCAATTTCGGGATTTGGGTGCAGGCCTCTATTCCTAGAGAAAAGAACACAGGTGCTCTTTTGTGGGTTTATCCTGAACCCGTTGTTATCAGCCCATTTGGACACCTTGTTCAGTCCAAGCTGGACTTGCCGCTCACAAATGGCTAGATTGCAAGATTTAAATGCTATCTGAATTTCATCCACATATGTGCAATAGAACATAGTTTGTGGGATGGAAAGATGCAAGGAGTTCATCTTTATAATGAAGAGTGTGCAGCTAAGTACACCCCCCTTGTGGTACCCCGGTTTCCTGCACGAACTATCGCGACAAAACATTTCCAACCCTAACGCGGAATGTGCGGTTAGTCAGATAACTCTCGATTATATTGAGCATCCGACCCCGTATGCCTAAGTGTGACAGGTCTCTGAGTATTTCATACCGCCAGGTGGTGTCATAAGCCTTTTCCATATCTAAGAATACAGAGAGGAAGAATTGTTTGTGGACAAATGCGTCGCGAATTTGTGACTCAATGCGGATTAGGTGGTCGGTTGTGGATCGACCCTCCCGAAAATCCGCACTGGTACGGGTCTAGTAATTTGCGTGTTTCGAGGAAATGTATCAACCGGCTGTTAATCATTTTTTCGAAGACTTTACATAAGCAGCTTGTTAGCGCGATGGGTCTGTAACTAGATACACAAGATGGGTCCTTTCCTTGTTTCAAAATAGGGATTACAATTGCTTTTTTCCAGGCAGATGGAATCTCGCCGGAAGTCCATATCGCGTTATAGATGCAGAGGAGGGTTTTCTTCGTTTCGGGGGGCAAGTGCTTGAGCATTTGGTACATAACACGGTCAGAGCCTGGTGCAGATTCGTTGCAGCAGTTAAGCGCTGCATGCATCTCAGCTAAGTTGAACGGTTCGTTGAATGCTTCGTTTTTCGCACATTTTCTTTCTAATTTTTCTCTTTCTATGCTTGTTTTGTATCGTTTGAACGTGTCCGAGTAGTGCGCAGAGCTGGACACACGTTCAAAGTGTGCGCCCAGAGAGTTGGCTTGGTCTTCCAGGCTGTTGCCGTCTGTATTTACTAAAGGAATAGAATGTGTTTGTCGGCCTCTTATCCTATTTACCTTGTTCCAGGCCTTAGCCTCGTCCGTGTAGGAATTAATGCCCGATGAAAACCTCCCAACTCTCTCTCCTTGCCTGTCGGCGTGTTCGCCGACCTTGGGATTTGGTCTGTTTAAAATTAATAAGGTTCTCAGAAGTGGGGGAGTCGCGGAGTAATCCCCACGCTTTCTTTTGTTTTTTGCGAGCGTTGCGACAATCGTCGTTCCACCACGGGACGCGACGTCTGGAAGCAACACCACTTGATTGAGGAATACATTGCGAAGCGGTGTCAATAATAAAAGCGGTAAAAAACTGAACAGCTGCACCGATTTCCAAGGCCGACATCTCAACCCAGGAGATACTGGTAAGAGTTCTAAACCTCTCCCAATCCGCTGCGTCAGCCTTCCATTTGGGGGCATGTGGTGAAGATTCGTCTTCTTTTGTTGTGCTTAATAGTATGGGAAAGTGGTCGCTCCCGTAGGGGTTTGTAATAACGTCCCAGTTAAAATCCAGTAAAAGGGTGGGTGAAACAATGCTAAGGTCTATAGAAGAATAACTTCTGTTGGCAAGGCTAAAAAAATGTTGGCTCCTTCTTATTGAGCAGGCACGCACCAGCGGAAAACAGAAACTGCTCAATCAGGCGGCCTCGGGCATCACAGCGAGAGTCTCCCCACAGGTTGCTGTGTGCATTAAAATCACCAAGGATGAGGTATGGTTCAGGCAATTCATCAATGAGGGACTGAAATTCGTGTCTGTGTAATTGGTGGTGAGGAGGTATATAAAGTGAGCAAATGGTTATGAGCTTGTTGAAGAGAACAGCTCCAACACCCACTGCCACCAGGGGCGTTTGCAGCTGCAAAGCCTGACAAGGTACATTTTTATCTATTATGATTGCAACGCCGCCAGAGGATGCAAGAGCATCTTGACGGTCTTTGCGGAAGATGACATATTGTCGAAGAAAGTTGGTATGTGTAGGCTTTAAGTGTGTTTCCTGTGTACACACAGCACTCTGGGTGTGTGTTTGTGAAGAAGCTCCTGGACGTCAGCAAGGTTCCTAAGAAGGCCCCTGACGTTCCATTGCATAATTCTCGTACTCATATTGAACGCAAACTAGTGCTGTGTGTACAAAGAGGAACGTATTCGCTTAAGTTACAGAGCCCTTTCCAGGCCCCATAACGCGCAACTTGTCCTTTCTGGGGCGGTAGAGAGGATCTCGCCGCTCCTTAGGCGCTTGATGCGCCGTCAAGACAGGTGAAGTGTCCATTCCCTCTTCTGAGGTGCCGGACACGCGCTCTTGCGAGCGAGAGAGTCGCTGATAAAGTCTCGCCTCGGAGGACGAGCCTTTTGAGCCCTTCGGCCCGGTGGCCGACGGCGCTTCCTTCGAATCCAGACTCTGCTGTCTGCTGCCAGCGCTAGCAGGGGCTGGAATGGCTGAGGCAGTCTTGACTGCACTCACCTCGGGCACTTTTGACGGTCCTGCGCTTTCGCTGCGCGTACCGCAGGTTGCCGTCGAGTTGATCCTTAGCCGGCAACCCTGGGGTAACCGGGCTTGGCTGATGTTTGGGTGCAGGAGTCTTGACTACTGCCACCCCGGGGGCAGGTGCCACTAGCGACAGCTCACCGTGAGCGGGCTGTCCAGGTGGCGATAGCTGCTGTGACGCTGCCCCCCGACGCGCCGCATCAGCATAAGTTGTGTTGTAGAAAGGAGAGCACCTCTTGCGGGCTTCTTTAAATGTAATATTTTCTCTGACTTTTAGACTGATTATATATTTTTCTTTCTTCCAGTTGGGACACGAACGCCAGTATGCGGCGTGGTCCCCGTCACAGTTCAAGCAGTGAGGTGTGGCAACACAGTTGTCGGATGGGTGGCCTTGGCCTCCACATCTCGCACAAGTTTCCTGACCATGGCAGTTCTGCGAGCCGTGACCAAATCGCTGACTTTTATAGCATCGCCTTGGATTGGGGATGTAGGGACGGACAGAGAGTTTAAGGTAGCCTGTTTCTATTGAAGGCAACGTGCTGGATGCAAAGTAAGTATTAGATGCTTGGTAGGTATGTCTTTGTTGTCGCGTCTGATGACAATTCGTTTCACATCCGTGACATTTTCCTCTTTCCATCCTTCGAGTAGTTCTTGTTCGGACAATTCTAGGAGGTCTGTTTCTGAGACGACTCCGCGTGAGGTGTTCATTGATCGATGAGGTGAAATAGATATTGGGATATTGCCAAATGTTACGAGACTGCTAAGTTTTTCGTAGTGGTGTTTTTCGGGTAGCTCAAGCAGAAGGTCACCGCTAGCCATCTTAGTAACCTTGTATCCTGGGCCAAAGACTTCGGTCAGAGATTTCGCAACAACAAATGGAGAAATAGATCTGGCTTGTTTTTCTGGATTTTCGCTGTGGACTACATGGAATTTGGGAAAGGCTAGTCTGGGTCGGCTGAAAACATGCTAGTTCTTCGGTGTGTACCCTCTTTAGAGGGAGACGATCAAGCAGGCGGGGAAATGCAGGTGTTCCCATGATAGTGATGTTTCTTTCGGCAGCAATGGCGACCACCCACCATGGAGTCCAACAAGGGGACGATGAAGCACTTAAGAGTAAGGCTGCAGACGCCAGCCGTGCATTGCCACTATAACCAAATATAACTACCCAAGGTTGAGTAACTACACAAGGTTAACCCTTGCCGCCAGCAAAAATCGGAAGTAAAAAGAAGTGAGAAGAAGACAGGACAGATCAAAAGTGAGAGAGAAAGACGAAGATGTAGGTAGAAAGAGAAATAGGAAAAGGCGACTGCCGATTTCCCCTGGGTGGGTCAGGCCCACGGGTGCCGTCTACGTGAAGCTGGGGCCAAAGGGGTGTGTTGCCTCTGCCGGGGGGGGCCTTAAAATCCTAACACCCGGCGTCGGCCTCAACCCCCAGGATCCCCTTTTCCCCGGACACGGCAATGCCACGCACGGCGAGGCGTGGGAGAGGTCGAAACCCCCCATTAGCTCAGGTCCGTGGTGTCGCTATACACCAAACGCCTGCTTGCGCAGACGCCCTTGCGGGGGGACCTTCTGACTGCGGGGGGACAGTAAGAGCCTCGCCACATTTATCACACACAGGTGGATCGCCACCGGACAAAAGGTATGAGTGTGCTGTGTGTGTGTGTCCTATTCAAAGTCTGCAGAGCATTATTTCTGTATGACGTGACTGTATTCGTCAGGTCAAGACTACCGATATCTGCTTTTCTTAACGCTCTCGCATTTATATCATCAAAGTCTGTTGTCGCCGTTCCTGGGCAGACATAAACTGTCGTTCACTTGCGGCTGATACCACGGGCTGTGGTGTGCAGGGCATATGCTACACGTGTCTGGAGGGGAGGGTTTGACGATGTATGCGACAGGATTTTTCATGTTATGCATTTCATGACCAGACAGTAGTATTCGTCGAATCCCTTACCTCCCAGTAAATTTTCATCCGAACTTGTGAAGCATTCGGCAGGTTCTTTTTGGGCGAAGCAAGGCCGGGCCCACGCTTCGCGATGGAGATCGCCGCCGTCTTCGTGACGTTGCCTCGGAAGAAGACGCCTTCGCCGCTGGACGTATAAAACAAGCTTTATGTACAGAACTATGTACAGGAATATGACAAAAAGTAAAGGGAAAACGACCCTCAGTGGGGCCGTAAGCTGCAGTGCCGGTGTCTAGCCGGCAAGCTTTCCAGTAGCAAAAGACGTCGTGGTCTCTTGGGCCGCTCCTTTTTATCCCCTGTATCCCCCTCCCCCATCACTCCGCGTTGCCTGCGGTCATCGGGACCGGCCAGGATAGGGCAGGCAGCAGAAGGAGCAGAAGGGCTTGGGCAGGTAATCCCAAACAAGGAGCAGAGGGGTGAGTCACGTCCGAAGCACCTGCATAGCTTGGGGACGCACCCTCTATGCCCTGTCGTGTAGCACGCTCCAGCTCAGGAATGTGGGCGTTGGTCAGGAGGGGGGGGTCCCGCAGAGCGCGACCTTACACCTCCCTTCCAAGATTCGTTCATCATCAAACAGATGCAACAATGAAGTAAAAAAAAAAGGTTCGCGCGACAGGCAACGTAACATGAGGAAGGAAAACATGTCACCCGCACACGCTCAAATTGCCGAGAGGCGGCACACCTGTCGCACAGAGCCACGGTGTGTGGCTCGTGTGTACGGTGTGTGGTGTGTGATGTGTCGCGATGTGCCGTTTCGCCGTATGGCAACACATAGTGCGCTGCGAGTGCGAGTGAATGTGTCAACGGGGTCGCAATGATAATCGGGCGACCGTCTATGTGTGGCGAAAATCTACCGTCGCGCGGAACTAGCCACCGTGGGGTCTAGGCCTACCACGCTGGTCTCGTTGTAGTGGCCTTCGAGCATCGGTGCCTAGTGTATCCGAACTGCGGACGGGTGGTGGCGCAAGGCTACTCGCTGTCATATTGACACGTGGCGTTGCTGACAGCGGACGAGAGGTGGCGCCAGTTCCTACACCCCTGCAACCGACAAGCTCAGATGGCTAAGGGGCGAGTAGGCAGCCACTCGCGCACCGAGGACGAAACTCCTTGTATAAAGTGCGATAATTGTGGCCGATGGGTGTATAAGGACGAAACACCCTTCCCGGATATCGACGCAGCCAATGAAGCGGTATTCAAGTGCACGATATGTCAGAAGGTGGAAGATCTGGAGGAGAGGCTCACATCACGGACACAATCAGATGTGTGAAGCGCAAGGGGCCAAAATTATAGAACTTGAGAACTCTGTCCAGAATATGGCTAAGCACTTACAACAGCTACAGTTGCAAGAACAACGCCCGCTACACTCCTCCCCGAAGGTGGAGGGCAATCATCTGCTGGGACAGCCTCAGGACAAGCTGGAAGCAGCGCTTACTGCGGAAAATCCTGAAAGAGCTTCTGCACATGAGGCCCGTACCGAGGAGACCACAGATGACTCTCCCTCCCCAACGGGAGACGGCGAACGTGGAGATCAAGCGGCCACAACCCTGTTGACCACAGAAGTGCACTCGGCGACCACGCAACCAGAAGAGGGTACATCGCGTGAACTCCCTCCTCCGAGCCACGCCCCGGGGAGAGAGAGCCAACATCAGTGGATGCCGTTAATTGTGACACAACAGAACCTAGGCCCTGGGCTGCCCCGCCCCACGAATCCGCGAAACAACCAAGTGCGCACAGCGGACAAGCAGCTTGAAGCACAAAGCCTTGAAGCAGCCAGGCATCCAGGGTAACGTGGATAAACAAGGTTGCCGCAAGAGGTCTCAGCGTGAGAAAAGGCGGACCACAGGAGAAGGGACCCCACCAACGAGGGCAAGTGACTGTGCTGGCTGCGGCTCCCCAACAAAGCCCTCCCAAGGAAGCAAACGAACGGGACAGGCGACACGAGACCGAAGGCCCCCATTTTTATCGGACCCCGGAAAGCTGCCCACCGAAGGGAACACAAAGGGAAGTAGTGTTAGTAAGAGACGGGAACGTCGAGTTTTTAGCTGAGACTGTTATGGCAGAGATTGGATCTCCGACCGCTCTTGAGTGCATGTCTGGCAAAAGTGCGACGACCTGCTGACGCCATAGCATATGCAAGGCAGCACAACCAGGCACCCGAATCGGACACACGAAGGTATATCCTGCATGCCGGATTACATGACGTGCTGAATGGCAAACCGGAGGATGTCACACGGGCCCTTGACCTACAATGGTCGGGACGGCCTCGAAGTCTAATTGTCTGCTCAATTCCCGAGATATACGGCAGAGGGGGGTGAAACACGGGCCGCTAGTGTGCTTGCCAATGCCAAGATCAAGAAATGGTGCAGGAGGGCGGGAAACCGCTTTCTGGACTTGGCGAAGGTGGTGCTGTCGACTGGTTTTCAAAATGACGGCCTACACTATAATGAGGCGACAGCAAGGGAAGTAGGCCGAGTCATTGGCAGAGTGGCAGCGCCTTTTTTAGGCCTTACACACTACCATCAACGAAAAAAGGCAACGAAAACCAAGACGCCAGTGCCCGGCAAAAGGCAATACAACAAGCCGTCCGTACCCCCCACCCTCGCAAAAGAGCTGGGAACAGATAGACCCTTGGTTGTCAAGCCGAGGAAAGCGTGGGCATGGGAGCAGGACGAATCCGGACCAGGGAGGTTTGTCTCAGCTCATCGAGGAGACCCTCGAGAAGGTGCTCTCGAAGCAATGGCCCACTTTGTAACTGATGTCCAGGGGTCCGACGGAGCTGTGCGACGTAGACCACGTAGTCCCAAGGCCCAACAACGGAGGCGCAGAACTGGTCATCAGAAACCAGGGACAATATCGGTTGCTCTTCTCAATTTACATGGTGGTCGCCGCCTTGTGAAATGTGAAGAGCTATATGTGGAAATGGAGGACGAGGGCATTAACGCTATATGGAGTGGCGGAGACGCATCTCCGGGACCTAGAGAGACCGCCAGTAAGCCCTCTCTGGAACTGGGCCGGCTGCAATCGAGAAAGTACAGCCCGGGGGGGGGGTGGAGGTGTGGGGTTTTTTGTGGCGAGAGGGCAGCACCTGGGCACCACTAGAGGACTCCTGTGCGGAACACATCTGGATGGTCGGCCACATACACGCAACGCCAGTATTAGCGTGTGTGGTCTACCTTAGTGTTGCTCCACAACATGCGGAGAACACGAACATCGTACGCTGCATCAAGCATGACATTGAACGCTGGGGTCACGGCCGTGAAGTGCTGATCCTGGGCGACTTTAATGGCCACCTTCCAGGACCTCGACGGCTACACCGACCACAAGGGGAGGCTCTTGTTAGAGATGACCCAGGAACTTTCCCTCGAAATCACAAACCTTAGGGATGACTGCGAGGGCATGTATACGTGGTGCGCGCGAGGCCTGAGCTCATGCATCGACTATGCTCTCGTGTAGCGAAACCTCGGAAAAGCCCTCCGTACAGTGCATATTGATGAGGAAGGCCGGCACAGTTTGGGTAGTGACCATAATCGCCTCAGGCTACAGTTTGCAGCATCCCCTTGGCGACAGCAGGTTAAGAAACGCGAGCCAGCTACGCGGTTTCTCCCCGACACGGCCTACGAGAAAGTAGCCAACGAATTTGAACTGTGTCCCGGACGTGAACAAGCCGAGACCTATGAGCAGTACATTGACCAGCTTCGCCAGATCATGCGCAAACACGAGAAGATTGTCAACGTGCGCTGAGGGTTTCGCAGAAAGAGCTGGTGGGATGGGGAGGTCCAAGCAGCACTAAAAGCTCGCCGAACCGCCAACCGACTTCACCGCCAGGCTGTAAAGAGGCCTCACAGTGAGGATGTCCACGGAGACATGGCAGGAGTATCTGCGGCTAAAACGGGAGATGCAGGCTATCACACAAAGGAAGATAGCAGAAGCCAACCACAAGACGCTCCACGCAATTAAGTCTGCAGGCAGAAGAGCGGTAGCCAAATTTTGAACATATGTATCTCGGCTAGATGGCAAAGTAACGCAGCCGGAAATTCGAACAGGATCTACGGGGGGACAAGGCCATGAATCTCCACCGAACCTTAACCGACCATATTCATGAGCTGTATGCGCGGCCACACCCCAGTACACGTACCGAGGCTATCCCCCTCCCCGAATGACACGGAACCAACCAGCACAGGCCATCAGAAGTGGACAGTGGCAAGGAGCGCCATTGACAGGGCTATCTCCAGGATAAGTGCCCGCACTGCTCGGGGCCTCGACGGTATTCCAGCAGGGCTTGTGAAACGCCTCGGTACTGGAGCACGTGCCCAACTGGCCGGATTCTTCAGTGAAATCCCTGGCCGGTGCCTCAATACCGAGTGACTGGCTACGCGGCAAAGTAATCCTGCTCCCGAAAAGGGGGGTGACCCCGGCCTCCTACGAGATTACCGTCCACTCACTATCACAAGTGTAGTGTATCGAGTGTTTGCACAGGTTCTCAAGGTCTGGGTGACTACGTGGGCGAAAGAGGGCGGTCACCTTACAGAGTTACAGAACGGTTTTCGGCGTGACCGACGGCTGGAGGACAACCTTTTTGTGCTGACCCAGTGTATAGAGATCGCGCGGAAGGAGGACCGGGGAACTGGTGGGCTGCTTCCTTGATGTGTCAAAGGCTTACGACAGTGTACCTCATGAGCTATTACTACAACATCTGAAGGCACTTGGAATGCCACCCACACGGACTGGGATTCTCAGACGTCTGTGTGGAGGCAGTACTGTCGTAGCCACCCTAAACGGCGCCTACTCGAGCGAGGTAAAGGTGGGCAAAGGTTTGAAAGAGGGATGCCCTCTCTCGCCCGTACTCTATATGCTGTGCACCGCCGGTGTGGAACGCAGCCTACTAGCCTCCGGAGTGGGCTTTGTGGTGGAGCGCATCAGCGATGGTATCAAAGAACAACAGACTTTGCCGGGACTGGTGTTTGCTGATGACATCGTGCTGCTGGTGGGAAACAGTGACGATCTGCAGACCCTCGTGACAATCTGTGCTGAAGCTATGGCACCGTTGGGACTGCAGTTCAACACCAAGAAATCGGCGGTAGTCAACTTCTCTGGCCCGGTGCTTCCCGGTTTGTTGGCTGTACCAGGTGGCGGACTGCTGCCGCAAGTACCAGAGTACCGTTACCTCGGAGTGAACTTTTGTGCACAGCTGGATTATACAGCAAACTACGACAAGCACCTCAGACAGACATCCCAGAGGGCCGGCCATGTACTCCGTAGGGAGGTGCCTGTGGGGGTTCAACCGCCCCATTATGGTACGTGAACTGTGGAAGACGGTACATGTGCCGGCGCTGACTTTCGCCAATGCAGTTGTTTGCACTGCGGCGCAGACCAGAGAGTGGCTCGAACGCAGTCAGCGTGCCGTAGGGAGACTGGCTCTGGGCTGCCACGGCAACGTGGCCAATGAGGCAGTACAGGGTGACCTGGGTTGGTCGTGTTTCGAAGCGCGGGAGGCTCGCAGCAAGCTGTCATACGAAGGCAGGTTACGCCTGATGCAGCCGCATCGCTGGACACGACGAGTTTTCGACTACGTGCACCGCAACTGCATCCGCACCAGATGGTCGAAAAGACTGCAGCATCTCAGCAGGAGGTACGGCTTCTACGTGAGCCCCGTGAAGGAGGACACCGAGCGGAAATGGGCCAAAGCAGTCAAGACTCAGGTGCGACTGAGCGAGACTGACACGTGGCTGCGAAACATGTAGCAGAAGGCTACACTGCGGACCTACGGGGAACACAAGCAAGAGATCTGTGTTGAGCCGCTCTTCGACAACAGTGTGGCCAGCAGCCTCCTCTTCGAGGCACGAGCCGGCGCTCTCCGAACTCTGGCCTACCGCCAGCGCTTTGGTGACAGCGTGGATAGCGCTATGTGCAGAGTCTGTGGGGCCGCCGAGGAGACAATCCAACACTTGGTTGTGAACTGCGGGGGGCCTCACAACAGCGCCTACAGATGGCACCACGCTCCAGCAGGCGCTCGGCTTTTCACCAAGTGACGCGCCTAATGGAGACGGAGTGATTGCCACTAAGAGGCGACTCAACGAGTGGTGGACCAAGGTGCGCGCTCGTTGACGTGTTGAACATGTATATATAGACAGTGGTAGTTAGACGAGTGTCTGTAACTGCCGCAGTGTGTCTATTAGGTTTTCTTTTTTTCGTTTTTTTTATATATCTTCAAGGCCAGGGCGTCTCTTGATGCCCACCCGTTAAAAAGGGTATGGCCACAAATCCAATCCAATCCAATCCAATCACTTTGAAAATCATGTGATGGCAGTCAGTCCGGTGGTCAAAAGTTCACTTGGCCACACACCATCAGCATGAAAATGGCAGGGAACCCTCCCTGTCACAAGACCGTAGGACCCGAATGGTGCCCGGGCTGGTCCCTCACCCCCCCCCTCCCCCCCCCCAATGATTGAGCAATTGGGGCGTGCTGCATGTGAGGGACGAGAGCGGGTAGTGGTCGGTGATGACGGTTACCTTAGCTCCAAAAACCCCATAGTTCAAATTTCTTTGAAGCCCAAATTACTGCAAATGCCCCGCGTTCAATGGTAGCCCACCGCGTCCGCGTCGGTCCGATCACTACGGAAGGCGATCAGCATCTCAGAGCCATCATTTTGAATTAGCGCCAAGCACGCGCCTGCTACAGTGGATGAGTCAGTAGAGAGCCCGTACGGTGTTAGGAGGTTTGGCGTGGCAAGGGATGTGGCGTCACACAGTACTCCATTTACAAGATGCATGGCCGCCTTACGGATTCCTGCATTTCGCCCGGCCTTAGCGCCTCATCGCCGTGTTGCTCGTCGCGCAATTTTCGGGCGTCGCTGCCTAGCTCCGAGTTCTCTACCTCGTGGGTGTTCTCCTCGGTATCAGCTGCGGCTACCGTTTCCCGCACTGACTCGTCGTCTGTCGAAAGCTCGGCACTAACCACAGCGGGGCGGCAGGCGTTCGTGTGTTCGCCGGCGTTTTGTCGTGATCGCGTCTCGACCGCGGCCACGTGTACTTCCCTGTTCTCCGCGAGTGCGGCGCGCAGCCGTTCCCAAGTGTCAGCGGATATTAAGCAGTCCGTGTGGGCCAACCTGTTAGTGAGCGCACACAATACCGGCGTCGCGGTGTCGATGTCTTGGATCGGGGAACCCGAAACCTGTATCGCGAGACGGACGACGGCGAGCTTCGCTTCCACCTTCTCACCGAAGGCCGATACCAAATCTACAGTACCGGGTGGTTTAGCGAGGTGCTCTGGTATACTGCTTTCTCGCAAAACTGTGATCTCTGCGCCAGTGTCGACAATCGCATTTAGCCGTCTCTCCTCGCAGTTCAGCTGAACCGCCTGGAGTGTTGAAAGCCCCGGTTCGCCGCCACTGATTGAGACGCGCGCAGTTACTTTCTCGGTACGCTTATAGCCCTGGGAGTTATCTGTGCCCTCGCTATTGTACGGACAGCTGTCTCCATGATGCCGCCAGCTACCGCAGCTGGGGCAATCTTGCGAGCGCGACTGGTTCTTGCCTCCTATGGAAGGCTTACGCTTCGCGTAGCTTCGCGCCTGTGTCTCATTGCTTTGGGGGGGACTTTTGTCCCCTCAAGCTTTTCGCCACTCAGCTCTCCTTTGTTCGCGGCTCCCGTTTTTCTGCATGCACTACCTTCGCCGGTAGCTTCCTCGAACGTCTGGAGTGAACGCGCTAGCTCCCCAGCCTTCAGCCAGTCCTCGCCTTCGCGCAGTTTCACGTGTTTGACCGCTTCTTCGGTCAATCCTGCCTTTATCTGGTCCGCGACCAAAAGTTCACCAAGCCGTCTGAAAGTGGAGGAGCCGCGAGCCTCTACGTAGAAGTTCAAATAACTCTCTACGCGAGCAGCGAATGTTTTCCATGTTTCCCGGCAGCGCTTAGTGGCCGTGAGGAATCGGCTCTGGTATTCGGATGCTGACAGTTTCAGCTCCTCAAGTACGACGCCTTTCAGGGTGTCGTAATCCCGATGTTGCTCGGGTGTGAGTCGCGTGGAAAGGTACGGCACGCGTTGGGCGATCAGTGGGAAGATTATGCGACCCGAGAAGTTGGCTTCTGGGGTCGTGGCTCCGTAGCTTGATGCTCGGTTCTCCCCCGGAAAGCCTCTTGCGGCGGTCCTGGCGGGGACGGCTGCTGGTCGATCGCTCGATGTCTGCCGGGTCCTCCCGGAACTCACGATGCGCTGCAGGTGAGGTTAGGTTTCGGCTGCTGCTCCTCCAGAGCTCGCAGCTCCTTTGTTGTCGTCCTTGAGTCACCTTGTTGCAAGGCCTCGTCCAGTGGTTGTTCACGGTGCGGCGATCCTGTGCGACTGCGCCAGTAAATTTTCGTCCGAACTTGTGAAGCGTTCGGCAGGTTCTTTTTGGGCGAAGGAAGGCCGGGCCCACGCTTCGCGATGGAGATCGCCGCCGTCTTCGTGACGTTGCCTCGGAAGATGATGATGATGATGAATGTTTTTTTTTTTTTGGCGCAAGGGCCATGGGTGGCCAAAGAGCGCCATGTCTTTTATGTGGTGTAAGCGATGACCAATGATAGCGATGACAAGATGTATTATGGCTGTATAGAGGCCTAAAATCACGCGCTACATAGGAGCGTAAAAGGTGTGTATAGATTTTAAAATTATGGCAGTGATACGTGATATGATCTGTGGGTGTGTAATGCGTTGCAATTGACCATGATATCTTCAAGTGATGATGGGGAGATAGCACGCATGCCTGATTAAGGCCTTTGATGCCAAAGGCACGGAGGCAGGTGCTTTCTGTTAAGTATTTACCGCAGCAACGACCTCTTTTCAGAGGTCGAGCTACGGATTGCCTGGGTAAATTACGTGAAAGCTATGAACTTCTGTTAAAAGCGCAAATAATGATTCATGTTTAAAAACCGGTTCGCTGCCTATGAGCATCAATGGGTGAAGTGGTATGTGTTTTCTGTAGACTAATGGAAAGTGCTTTTTTCTAACGAGATCTAATAGGCGATATGCAAAACTACTTGGTCGTCTGTTAACACTGGGCACCACTAGTCCGGTCGCCATCTTGGTAGCGTCAAGTGTTCGGCGTGTTCGTAGGTGTTCGCCCAGCTCCAGCCTCCGCTTCCAGCTTCGTCGCGCTGAGATATATCTGCAATGCATTGAACGTTTTCGACCGCGCGTAACAGGTGCATATATATAATGGCAAACCCTCTCGCTCCGCTTCCAGCAGCCGTGCTTTCCGAGTCTTAGCAGTCCGGGCTGGACGACAGATTTGACGGTCGTACCGCACATATCGGAGCACACGTTGGAGTCGTTTTGCGATCAAAGAGGACCCTCTGCCCGTCAGCGCAAGAAGGCGTACAACTTTGCCATCGATGCATACTGTGCGCCATCATCGCTTCGCATGAACACTTGTGACTTCGGGTAAGTAAGCTTTTTGGTGTAGTACTAGTGACATGCTTGGCGAACGGCGTCTGATGCCACTGTGCCTGCCCTGTGCCGGTTCTCGGCGATTGCGCGCTCACCCGAAGCCGTATCTCGCTCATGTTGATATGCAAGTTCTGTCCCAGTCGAATGCAGTGAGAGCATAGGTTTCTTTTCTTATTTGTTGGTGGAAGCAAGCCACGGTATCTACGTTATATAGATGCTCGGTTGTTATACTCATTGGGGCAGACTCCGAATTGCCCCTTAAACGAGTGAGAAACAAATGCACTGATACTATCGAAAGGCTCTGTGATCAGTTTTTGTCTCCCATTGTGGTGGCTCAGTCGGCTATGGCTCTTGCTGAGAGCAAGATCGCGGTATCGAATCCCGGCCGCGGCATCGAATCCCGACCGCGGCGGCCGCATTTCGATGGAGGTGCTACGGAAAAAGCGCCCGTTTACTTGCACTGCCGCGCACATGAGAGAAGTCCATTTGGCCTAAATTAATCCGGAGCACTCCACTATGGCGTGCCTCCTAATCATATGATGATATCGCCACGCGAAAAACCACGATTAAATTTTTTATTTAGTCTCATTGTTGAGGGATAACACCACTGATACAGACATAAGTATTGCTTTAACAACCTGCACTGCGTTCATGGATGTCACAACTGGTTTGGCTTTTCTTTTCAGAATTGTCCATGTGCACTCTACATGTTTTCGAAGCCAAAAGAAAACTGGCCGCCCCTACAATGAGCAGCTGTCATTCAACGCTGCTACCGGTGTGCCTCGTACCACAGCCTGCGAGTGCCCAGCAGGAAAGAGTGGAGCCTGCAGTCATGTACTAGCAGCAGTACGCCTGCTGGCACTATTGAAACAGCAAGGATTTGCTGAGCCACCACCAGCGCTTGCTTGCACAGAGCTACCTTAGCAGTGGAGGCGTCCAAGACAAAAAGGAATCAAACCTGCAAGCGTTCAAGACGTGGACTGGCGAGCACCACGAGAAGGTGGCGTCCAGTTGCCATTGACTGCCTGCCTTTCAGATGCAAGCGCTGACTACCAGGATGAAGGCAGTCAAGTCGCTGCAATCCGGTCACTTGGTGCGGACCTGGAAGCATTGGGCGACCTTCCATTCGCCGCTGTCCTGCAGGATGTGCAGGCTCCTCTGATCAAGACTAAGGCGGGTCTTGCTCCAGCGGACTCTCCACTGACCTACCAGCAGTGGGGCAGGCAGCATAACTTCAAGGTTTGGATGGCAACTGTAGCTCCTGGTGTGGGCACCAGTTGTACTGTCCCACGTCTAGAGCTTTTTGCTGGTGCAGTGCAGCACACGTTTCCGGGCAGCTTTACATCTGACGAGCAACGAATTCTGATGGTTAGTACATTAGCTCTTGCTTTGATAATAATAATAGGAGGTATGCAAAATTGCTTCGTAGTTACGCAGAGCAGGCTGGTCATTATAATGCTACATTTTATCTTTCTTTTTATTTAGAGTGCAGTAAGGAGTCTGAAAAACTAGACTTACAACATGCAATGCACTATGACAAAAAAAAAGTCTACTTGGGGGGTGTCTTTCCGACACAACAATAATCGTCAATAATCATGTGTGCCGTGTCCTAACCGCTTACCAAGTACTTACTCGTTATGAATAATGTGTGGCCATCAGCACGACAGAGCATTTTAAAGACGATAGCCTTTCTTGGGATACTTAAACGCGTAAATTTTGGTCTGTATGTCTGTCCGTCTGTTTGTCTGTCGGTAACCCGATTCAGCTTCTCGGCCAAAGTTTAACTTCTTTCTGAACGCCCAGCCATCTTGAACTGGTGTTCGCGTTCATATTTGTGAACATATTCGATCAAAAAGCAAATACTACGCATTCCTGAGGCACAACATTAATATGTAAGTGTCAGGACGTGTGTTCTTCATTAGCAAATACATAGGTACGCAATCCTAAAGACCCTAGTGTTTTTTAGGCTGTCTCAGGCAAGGCAAAACATAGTAGTACGGCCGGCACAAGACTATCGTCTTTCGACGACATTTGCAGCGAAGCACGCAGATACGCGGCCAATTTTTTGAACAGGAAAACAGTGAGCTCACAGTTTTCAAGAAAGGAAGATCAAGAAAGCGAGGTGTTGATTATGGCTGTGCGGTACAAAGGTGCCTCAAGTACCCGTTCTTGCCTTAATGTGTAGTGCATATTGTCACACACCTTTATAAACTTTATTTTGGCGTGTTCTGGTTTCACCTGCAAGGACTGTTGGCAACGCTCAGCGCAGACCACACCACTATGCATTAGAAGCTTCGCAGTTGCTTAACCTCATTTCATTGAGATTACGTGCAGGACGTTAATAGCCAAAATAATGCGATAGCTTTAGCGAGCACCAGTGATAAGGCTTGAATGTTTGATGCCACATGTACAAATGCGGATGCACCCCACTGTAGATCAGATTATAGAAGGCCGGTGTTCTGGTCCCGGTGTTCCGGTGTTCTGGTTATTGTTGTGCTCACAAAGGCGGTCATTGGGGCACCTTCCTGTCTAGCCTACATAGCATCTCGTGCATGAAAGTGGGATTCGATGAATCCCACTTTCATGCAGACAGGAAGGTGCTTCAATGACCGCCTTTGTGAGCACAACAATAATGTTCGCAATGCTAATGAGGGTTTTCTAGCAATTCACTGCTGTTCCTGCAGATGCACCCCTTTATTGGAAGAAACCACGATAATCGGCAGACATCAGGACTAACGCACTCGCAAAATCATTGAAGCCGCCCGGATAGCGCATGAAAGTTCATTATGTTTCAGCATGGCATCTGTCTGTCTGTCGTGGAAAGAATTGTCATTTCTGTAAGAATACGTGTGATCGCGCCATACAATCTTGTCATGCTTTAATGTTTTTATGTTGTTTTTGAAAATACTTCTCTTAGCTTTCGTGTGCAATAAAAGTTCAGTTGAAAGTCAGCGCTTGTCCAACTCGTTTCCTTGTGTGCTCGTGTAATTTCGCGCTGTTCGTAGGTCACAATGCAAAACCAAGTAGCCCAAAGCTTCACATTACCTTTGATCTGCTGAAAAATGCACCGAATAAAAAACAATAGCAAATGAGATGTTAGTTCCATAGTCATTCCACCTTGTGTGGTGCTCTGTTAAAATTTTGCACTCTGTACTCTTCCTTTGCAACCATGAACCAAATAGCCCATGCCCCAACACTGGTGCATTTTGAAAAAGCCAAATGCAGAAGAATCGATTTGCCTCACATTAGGCACTTGGTAACAAATTCCAGCTGGGCAAATTGTTTAGTAGCTCCCACCAGAGTGCACTGATAACTGGGTCACATTTTTGGTTATATACATGTTCTTGCTTTATTTTTTCTAGCAACTGCAGGTGTCTGCAGAAGACGCACAGGAACTTGAACAAAATTCAAGGCAGCAGAGCCACAGCTCACACTGGAGAGATGGGCGTCGACATAGATTAACTGCATCGCATTTTGGCCGTGTAATTAAGAGAAATGAGTGGACGGAAACAGGGCTGCGGAACCTCACTGAGCCAAAGGACTTGTCTCGCGTTCGTGCTGTGCAATATGGAATCGGCAAGGAGAGTGTAGCTGCAGATTGTTATGAAAATGTAATGCAGTCTCATGGCCATAATGTGACACTACACCATTCAGGATTGGCTGTCAACCCGGCCTTCCCATGGCTTGGAGCTAGCCCAGACAGATTTGTATATGACCCAGAGGAGCTGACGTATGGTGTGCTTGAGATCAAGTGCCCTTATTCCCTTGAAGGATAGCCAACCAGAAGAAGCCAGGAGCAAGAAGTTCTGTATAATTTTTGAAGAAAATGATGAGCCACAACTGGACCGTGACCACGAGTATTATGCCCAGGTGCTCGGTCAAATGGGCATAATAGGCTGCCGATGGGCGGACTTCGTTGTCTGTTCGGAGAATTGGATAGCCATCGAACGTATTCGCTTTGATAAAATAGAGTGGCTCAGTATGCGTAAAAAACTTGACAAATTTTTTTTTCGAACACATGCTGCCTTACATGAGCAGCAAGCACTGAGAACCGAGACTAATCCTTTTTTTTTGTTTGTTTGCCATTCACTTTCTTGGCGGAATGAGGCTCTGTGATGTGTATTGCTCATTAATGCATCCTAACTAGTGAATGCTAGATTTCACTTGCAAGCTGTTTTTGCTATTTACTTTATTAGTTATGGATCTCCACCGTGCACAAGTGCGTACTTCATGCTTATGTGTATTTTTTTCAATTTTTGTTTTCTTAAAATAATTTTGATGATGCGTTGTGACAAGAGTGTGCCTAGATATCACTCTCATTTGCTCGCTTCGCGAAATGTTGATGTTTCTATGCAGTGCATGTCAGAACAAGATGTTCAGACGAAAAAATCTTGTGGAAACAGCACTTCTATAGCTTTGTCTGTAAGAATTACCACATTTCTCATGTAATTTCAATTCGTCCTGTCAATTTGGGCTTGTGAACAGTACAAAGTTGACTTCTACCTCACGAAGCTTTTTATTATGGCTGGTGTATTTTGTGCAATTTACATAATTTGTTACATTCAGAGTAAAGGAGTATAATAGGACTGTAGCAGATACATTTGGCTTATGTTGTTTTTGTTGTGATGGGCACTGCGCATTCGTTTCATTACTATATTCGAATCAGTTCATGTTTTCTAAAGCCATGTGATATGGCAGATCACTGCACTAATGCAGTGAAAAAAAAGTTGGGTATTCTTAGTGGTGTTAGTTTATTCAGTCAGTGCAATATGTGGTAAATAATAAAAATGTTTATTTGACTTTCTCAAAGTGGTTTGATACTTTGCACATGAGACAAGAGCTTCTTCGAACCATGTGCCTTTTTTGTAATGGAAACATTTTCTACTCTCAGAAGCATGAAGGTCATTTTCAAGGTGCTACTTTCATGAATGAAATAAGCATATTTCAGTACCAGTGTGGCTTTAATTTACAAATGTTACTGGTTAGGTGCAGATGGGCATATTTACTGCTAACCAGCACGTTTAGTTACCACACACCACCATTTCAGACGGCTACACTGCACTTATAGAGTGATTAAGGAGTTTCGGGACCCATCGCTAACTGTGCCTTCGGTACAGTAATGATGACAGCATCTGGTTTGAAGGGACACTAAAGTGAAGCAATGAATATGTTTTAATAAAAAAAAGTCATTCTTGAAAACTTAACTGCCGTTAATTTTGCCATGATAACTTCATTATTAGAAGAGAAAATAAAGGCTAAAGTGTCATTTTTTAAAATTCCGCGCCACAGTCTATGCACATGAACGTGAGCACAATGTTCGAGATTTTTCAAAGCGTTTTGCTTTCGTTTTAGCCATATTTGATAAAATTTTCTGAAACTGTACATTAAGCCTCTGGCCTTTTCAGAGGACAATGTGCCTCATTTTCTTCGATAAAGAGCTCTAATAGATGCAGTCAAAATATATCACAGCTGGCTGGGGCAGGCATTTCAAGATTACATTGCCACCTGCACTTTCTTTTTTACCACTTCCCAGGTGTCCTCCCACGGTAGGAGTCGTGCTTTTGGTATTATGAAAAGATAGTTTACAGATACGAAAAAAAAAACGTTTTATTCTGTTTCTCTTAAAGATGCTGAGTGTGTTTAAGCCCACACAAAAATACATAATTTTCATGGGTCCAGGTATCAAC
>JALIZH010021087.1:0-16498 GCA_030522465.1 Rhipicephalus appendiculatus
GTCGTTTTTGCGCAAAATGCCATTCGCAATACAGGTTAGAACAGTGGGCATGTGAAGCAAAACGTTTTCTTGGGCTAGTTGGTTCATGACTTCTGAAGTAAAAATTGTAGCGCAAAGCAAAACACGGACAGACAAAAGAGCACGGGACTGGCGTCAGTCCCGTGCTCTTTGTCTGTCCGTGTCTTGCTTTGCGCTACAATTTTTACTTCAGAAGGCATGTGAAGGACGAAGCATAACCGAAACACCCATGTGCTTTAAAAACCGTGCAGATAAAAATGCAACGCATAGCACCTCCTAATTACGCCGATTTCTCACATATCTTCAAGCCATGAATGCAGCATGCGAGATTATGCGTGGCCACAAGCCGTACCATCCCTCGTAGATAGATCGATTCGCTTCGCGCATGAATTCGCGCCCGGCAATTGAAACCTTCAATAGTGCTATCCCACAAAGAGCTACCATTCTTGCGGGCAGCGAAATGTCATGTACTCATTTCGAAACATTGAGTGACCTAAATGGTTACGTGTTAGCACTCTCAATGAAAGTTTTCGACAGCGTGTACTAGCGCATGTGCAGTTCTGCATGTATATGCACATGTGCGTTCTATCGAAGCAAAATTAAGTTGCAAGTCAGCGCTTCTCTTTGTGTGTCTCTGCTTCATCCGTGTGTCAGAGTGCTGGGTAAGCCATAATGGTTCTTCACCAACTAGCCCCGGTCACAAACCTTGTTATCAAGGGCTGGTGGTTGGACTTGTTAGTTCATTACGTCAGGTAGCAAAAACGCTTACGCTATAATTCCTTAGTGATTGCTAACATGCCCACGTGAATCCTGCTACGAACTGTTTATTTCTGGAGCTCGGGTGAAAGTGCTTCACTCTCTGTCCGACATACCAGCAATACAATATGGAACATTTTTGTGAAAGTACTACCACCATCGGGTGAGCTGACAAATATACGGATGGAATTGCACACGCCGTTGTCGCTATGTAAATACTTTCAGTCCGTGATCCGCTAAAGGTTTTACTTTTTTGTTACCATGCAGCGTCCAGTTTACCTAGAAAAACGTTAATTTTACTGCAACCATGTCAACATTTTTTTCCGCGCAGACCCCTTTGTATTCTATTTTATTTCGCATACTCAGGTACATCCAACAACACGTACGCATGAAATAACTCTTATGGTGTCCTGGCTTCCTTCTTGTGTCCGTGTTTGCACGCCCTGTATTTTTAGAATGGCAAAACGTAATGAAGTATGTGGACATAAAGATGTACTAGTTGCAATCTAAGATATTAAGATGTCAGTGTTTGCCGCGCATTTCAGCCAACAAGTCTACACTCAAGAATAAACCAACGTACGTGCTACTCAATTTGTCTAAGTACAGCGGTAAAGTGTGGAGCGCCAAGGAAAAATTGCGATCATGAACAGCGCCTTCTTTCTCAGGATCGGATATTTTGAAACCCGCATCTGCATGCTCGTTCAGGTATTGTCGTCAGAGCAGTGGCATTTCAAAACTCTGTCAAATTTGTCACCTTCTCGAGGGGATCAGCTGGCCTAGAAATTAAAAAAGATCAATTGCAGTAGCGTACGCATTTGGGCTGGTTGGTTCATGTTTACAGAAGGGAAAAAATTTACACCATCTCCCGCTAAAGGGAACCATGTGTAGATGTGAAGCAGCGGGCGCTAACGCTTACACTGGCTGCGGCGTTGACGCTGGCGCTCATCGCAGCATTGCGCAGGAGAGAAAACTGGGGAGGCGCAAAGCAGGCAGTGATGGAGCAGTGTTTCCTACTGGAACGTTCCAATCGCTGCTAATGGGCAATGAGAGACAGAATACTCCGACTGGACACAGAGACCCGCACTCCGCTTTTAGTTAACGCGCACGCTGCGAATTTTTATTGTTCAACAACGCACAGGAGAAATCTCCCACCGGCACCACCTTGGAGGTCAAGATCCATTGCCATATATACGGGGTGGCTAGTGAACGGTTGTGCAGCGCGAGCAGTCGGTTTTTTCAACCAAGAAACTTGCTAGCAGACGCTGCCGGCGTCGGCGTCGCGAGGCGAAAAAAGGGGGGGTTGCGTAGGAGAGGGGGGGGACGCGCATGCGCAGTGGGAGTGGGGACGCCGCGGGCAGGGATGCCTAGAGGAGAGAGGGGGGAGCGCAAGAGGGGGAGGAGAGAGGAGGGGAGGCGCATGCGCAGTGAGGGTGTGGTTGCCGCGGGGAGGGATGCCTAGAGGAGAGAGAGGGGAAGAGGAGGTTTTTATTTTTATTTTTTTGAAACGGTTTGCGCATGCGCAGTAAGGGTGGTCACGCCGGCACACCACCACCGGATTAGGGCTTCGCCATAAGATGCTTCACATCTAAAACAGCACTAAAATGACGGGACAAGATAGGACACAGGACAGGGCGCTGTCTTGTCTCCCATCTTGTCCTGTCATTTTAGCGCTGTTTTTTCACTTCTGTAAAAAGGATCAAGATTCGTGGTCATTATTTCATGCAGCACTCAATCAAGTGGGCTGCAAAAAAGGCGACTTATCGACTGCGTAGTGTAAGCGTTTGTAATTCAGTGGATTGGAACTTAAAGTGTCATGCGCCACTACGTTGAGTAGAACGCTGAGCGTCATCTCGTCGAAGGCCCGACAAAGCAGCACTGCTCTCTCGGCAGCATAGTTACAAGCGTTACTGTTTTGTCTCTTGTTTCTCCAATACTATTTGTTTCTATACGCGAATTAATCTATTTGTTGCGGTCCAGGCAACAATCTAGGCCAGTTTGTTTTAACAACGGAGCTGTTTTAGCAGGCCATAGTCACTCCAACTCGTACAAAAAAAAAAAAGAAGTCGGGCAGCTACGCATTAGTAGTGCGAAGACTGAGGTAGCAGCGGAGCTAGTGACATTCCTCTCACCACCAACAGCTTCCTATTTTATTCTTTCTCTCTCTCTCTCTTTCTCTCTCTCTCAATATTTTTCTATTTCGCGATCTTTTTTATCTTTCTTTCTATATCTTCAATTTCTTTCTCTCTAACTCGGTATTTCTCGCTTCCTCCTTCTTTCTCTTGCTATCTCTCGCTCTCTATATCATTCTCTCTCTCTCCGTCCTTTTCTTTCTGCCTTTCGTTCTCTCTGTATCAGTCTTTCTCTTTCTTTCTATGGAACGTTTCACTTTCTCCTCCTTTTACCCCTCCTCACCCTGACATATGTCCTCCTCTCCTTAACTTCCCTTTCCCACTCTCTCGTTATGGTGTTTCATAAAAGGCTGTACAGCCATGTTTGTTCACTTCGCACCATTCCGAATTAGATTAGAGGCACAATAATGAAGTCGCCGAGAATTATTCAGCTTTTCCACTGAATTTAGTATCCTATTTCGCTCTGCGTTCATCTCTCCTCTAGGAAAAAATCACGTTAGGGCACAACCATACGCAATGTTTTTGGACGAAGGAAACACAGCGCAGACCAAAGTACAAATATATTATTAAAAGACGTCTATATATATATTCTTAAAAAAACCGCCAGGCCTGCGCAGAAGGCGCAGCACAGCCACAGCGAAAGCTGCGAGAGCGGCCTTTAGCCTTTTTTAAACACTTTTGGGCAACTACTACAAGCCTACTTGCATGGTACCCACTAGCCTATAAATCATCATAATTTTTGTGTAGTGGGGAAGCGTCTACTATGCCATTCTTCGTCATTCTTCAGAAAAGCGCGGTGCCCGCTACACTTTTGTAACGAAATATGTGCACTTTGTTGATGCTGTGGCTGACGACGATGAAGAATTATGCCACAGGCTTTTGTAATGGGTTGGAGCATTGAACGAGCCACTCGTTACGCAATTCGCATTGTGTGACGTCTGGTTCTTTACTGCTCTAAAACGCTTTACAACACACGTTAACGCGATTCCTTACCCGATATGAAGCCTGCCTAGGGTCAGTTTGCACCGCAGTTTCAAGCAGTGGCGTAAGAAGCCGTATCGAACGGCTGTGTTCGAAAATGCTTTCTGCTGGGAACAGCTTATCGGCCGCAGGCCGAGGATCATCGACTCCGTTTCTTGATGAAGATTCAAGCTACAAAGTCGTCCTGCCACGTCTACCAAGCGGTAACGATGTTTTGAATTCCGTCTTCCTTCATGCCGACTTGGGTGGTAGACCGTACCGTGCCCCAGACTTCCGTGACGCGCTGCTTGAAGTGGTGACCACAGCGGACATCATCGGTGTCGGACAATATCAAATGAGCCACGTATGGATGGTTACGTGTGCAAACAGCATGACGAAACAGAAACTCGTCACCCGTGGTGAGCTCCGTGTAAAAGGTCGGAAGTGCATGGTGTTAGATCCGGAGACGAAGAATATTAAGCTAAAGCTTCTTTGGCTTCCACCTCATCTTGAGCCACAACGTGTTGAAGAGGCGTTCCAAGCTTACGGTGTGGTGAAGTCCGTTGAGAGAGAGGCATGGAGGTGTGCTGGAATGGAACAGTGGATGACAACTAACAGGGACGTTGCCTTGGAGCTCAAGGACACCATCACTGTGAGCTCAATACCACATATTATGTCTATATGCAGTCACCAGTGCCTTCTACTTATTCCCGGTAGACCTCCGCTGTGTCTTCGTTGCAAGCGAGTGGGGCATGTCCGTCGACAATGCAAAACGCCGATGTGCTTGCAGTGCCACCGATTTGGTCATTCGTCAGATGCTTGCGTGTCGACTTATGCCAGCAAACTTCGTTCTGGCCAATCTAGCGCAGAAGAGCAGCATCTTGATCACCTCATGGATGCTACTGAGGTAGTTGATGCGACAGGAGAGGCAGCGGGAGAAGCAGTAGGCGGCTCAAAGGAATCTGCACATATGTCCATGGAGGCCATCCCCAGCACCCACAATAGCATTACTAAGGACGTCAATGAAGACACGAGAGAAGAGATTGCTGCAAGAGAACATCAGCTGGACGATCTTAAAGAAAAGCCTCCTGATGACGGGGAAGAGGAGGTTATGGATAGCAGTCAGACAAGGAAGCGTCAGGCGCCGGGCAGCGATGAAGCAACACCGAGTGCGTCAGACACGACAGAGCAAGTGTCCTCATGTGGTCCACGTGTCATCTCCTTTGGGGACCGAGGCACGCGCCGCCTATGCCAGCGTCCTCAAGAAAGTGCTGCTAAAAAGTGCAAAGGAGGTAAAGCCACGGGTTGCCCTGTGGCTAAAGGCGAACAACAAAATCTTTAAGTGAGCAAAATGGCTACCGTATTTACCTTTCCCATGTGTGTAGCGACACTCAATGTACGTGGCCTCAGAAATGTAAGGCGTCAGTGGCAGTTGCGCCACGTGCTTGAGCAGTACAACATTGACGTAGCTGCAGTGCAAGAGACTAAGATTTCGTCTGCTAGTGATGCCAACCTTGCACTAGAAGTTTTTCGAGACTATGATGTGTACATTAGCCAAGCACGTGGTGCTTCTGCTGGATGCTTTTTATTAGTTAGAAAGCGGTTGAATCACACTTTGATGTCGCTGCATGTTGATGGGGAAGGCCGCCTTATTTGTTGTGATCTTTCTTTTCATTCCCATAATTGGAGGTTCGTCTGTGTCTATGCTCCCTCTAAAGTAAATGATAGGAAGGTTTTTTTTTCCTCTCTTTAGCGTCACTGCTGAACACTGACAGAAATTTGATAGTGTTGGGAGACTTCAACTGTGTTGGTGACGCTAGCGATCATTCATATATAACGAATCGTTATGATGCAAGTGCGGCCTTACTGCAGCAATTAATGAATGATCACAATCTAATAGACGTGGGAGCTCATGCGCCTTCCTCAGTGAGGTTTACCCACTTTCAAGGCGTCTCTCATGCTCGACTAGACCGCGTGTATGTATCTATAAGCCTATGGTCTCACATTCATAACTATGCTGTAAAGCCCATATTTTTCACAGACCACTGCTTAGTAACCGTTTCATGGGGCCCCCCAAAAATTTCTTAAGGTTCCTCTAAACTGGGAACTATGGAAGCTTAACGTACAGCTGTTGAACGAGGATTGTTTCGTAAAAATAGTCAAAGAATTGATACATGAGGTAACGCAATTTCGACAACTGCCAATTTTCGCTCAATGGGAAAGTTTCAAAGAAAAAGTTAAGTATCATGCGATTAGTATTTCATGCGAGATAGCTCAAAGAAAAAATTCTGAAAAACGTTACCTTTACGATTTACTTCATAAGCTCCATGCTTTTGAAAGTCAGGAGCCGGGATTGTATGTTGATGAGATAAATTTGGTTCGAGCACAGATACAAAAACACGATACAGAAGTATACAGAGGGGCAATGATTCGTTCCCGTGTGACTCATTTCGCTGAAGAGGAACCTACAAAAAAAGCTCTTGGGGATGAAAAGCGATATGCACTTTCCAAACAGATACTGCAAATTGAATCACGTGGTTCGATTTGCACAGAGACATCTGAAATAAGAGGCGCATTCGAAGAATACTACAAAATGCTCTTTACTGCGGCTGAGCTTCAGGAGAATTATGAAGATAAAGCTGACCAATTTATTGCCCTTGTGCCCCAATTACAAGAGGATGGCCGACTCACTGTTGATGGGCCCATCACTAGGGAAGAAATTAGGTTTGCGATAAGAAGGTTGCAGAAAACAAAACTCCAGGCCCAGATGGTCTTAGTGCAGAATTTTACATAGCATTTCAGGAACATCTGATTCCTTTTCTTGAGCAACTTTTTAAAGAGGCCTATGAACGTGGTGAACTTCCTCCTTCCTTCTATCAGGTCCATACGACATTAATCCCAAAAAGTTCTGATCCTGAAGCATTAAAGAGAGTTAACGGATATAGGCCAATATCGTTATGTAACGTCGATTACAAAATATTTGCGAAATTACTCACAAATCGGCTGCAGACAGTGATCACTAAATGTGTAGGGGACCACCAAACCTGTGGAATTCGAGGTCGCTCGATACAAACAAATATCCATATAGCACGGTCAGTCCTTGAGTGTATCGACGGTAGTATGGACCAAGTAGCCCTTCTTCAAATAGACCTCGCTAAAGCCTTTGATAAGGTACAGCACGCTTTCCTATTCCGGCTTCTAAGACACCTGCAGTTGGGTGATGTACTGTACAATGGTATTTCACTCTGTTATAAAAAGTGCACAACTAGACTAATTGTAAATCGCACACTTTCGAATATAATAGAGTTAAATTCATCCGTACGTCAGGGATGTCCGCTCTCACCTTTGCTCTTTGCTATATACCTGGAACCACTATGTTTAAGTGTGCTTCTGAATTCAGGCATTAGAGGATACCGATATGAGGCTCAAGAAATTAAAGTTCTAGCTTATGCCGACGACATTGCCTTCTTTTGCGTCGATAAACCCAGCGTTCAAGGAGCAGTAGCCACTACTTTACGTTTCTGTGAAATCGCTGGCGCCAGCATAAATTTTGATAAAAGCAGCGGATTCTGGCTGGGCATGTGGGCTCAAACTCCGTTGGTGTTCTTAAATATCCATTGGAATGCGACTCCTATGCGGTATCTTGGTGTGCCTCTTGATAACTATCGCAATAGCGGCCCACATTGGACATCTGCGATAACTACTATACGTCGAAAGGTGTCAACATGGCAAGGACGAGACCTTTCCATTTTTGCGAGAGCGCAAGCATGCAACATATTTCTTGCATCAAAACTTATTTATGTTCTGCAGGTGTTGCACTGCTCTCGTGTGCACATTCAAGCCTTTCACAGGATATTTGCTTCTTTTATTTGGTGCTCTTCATGGGAACCCATGAGCAGAGACAACCTTTTTCTTCCACTTGGAAAGGGTGGCCTTAGCCTAGTTCACTTGTTTGTGCGACAGTTGGTGTTGCGATTTTTTCACCTTAAGGACGTGCGTCACCCCTTTCTCTTAGCGGTTCTTCGAAACCGTCTATGTTACCACCTTCCTTTCATTTATGTCACAACAAACGTTGCTAAAGAATCGCAGTTGTGGGGATTCCTAAAAGAAATTGTTGATACTGTCAACTTTTTTGAAAGCCAGGTTTACTGTAGAGTATTTATATAATATTGACAGAACAACGCTAACCGCTGCACTTTTGAACAGCCTTTTCCCTGAACCTGTTTATCGACGGCCATATTCGCTTTTGTCTGGTCATGATGTATTATTCCGTGTACGTAGAATGTGTATATCTCCAGCAGCTAAAACGTTTTTCTTTAAGCTACGCACCTCCACTCTACCAGTGAAGACATGGCTCAATGAAAAATCAATATATCTGCCCTGGACTGTAAATTGTAGACTCTGTAATCAACCTGAGATGATAGAGCACTGTTTCATACATTGTCGTGACGCATTTTATTTTTGGGACATTCTAAAGAGAACAATCAGAAAAGACCTCCTTATCACAGCTCATGGTATTAGGTTCCTCCCTTTCAAAAAGAGCCTCACCAATAATACACCGTATGATCTGTTTATGTTATTAGGACTTTATTCGCTGTGGAAAAGTCGCATGACTGACAGACACGCCGAGCCACCACGATCGACGAGGTCTGTCTTCCGAGAAGAAGCTGCTCAAGTGCGCAGTGTTGTTGAAACCTTTGACCCTGTTCCGGAGTGGCTTGCACTTCTGGACGCTTGTGTGTGTTTGCCTGACTTTTGAAGTGCCTCCTACTGTTTGGAACAACGTAGGCGTTGTGCATGCTAAAACAATTCTAATGTGACGAATTATGTTGTGCGTAGTTCGCAACAATTGCAGGTAATGATTCCATGCATTAAAGAGAAAAAAAAAGTGGCGTAGCTCAGTGGTAGAGTGCTGGGCAGCCACGCAGAGGACCCGGGTTCGATTCCCATTCTGTCACAGGTGATTTTTTATTTATTTAGTTTTTTCTTATTTCGTGCGATAATGGTTACGGACACCGGCGGCGGCGGCGGCGGCGGACAACTACGGCGCAGAAACGACCCTTGTTGTGATCTCATAACAGAAAAGACGATTGTTAACAAGGCTCCCGTGTGGGAGCCGAAACCTCTTTTTAGGACTGTATTTTAGGGGCGAAGCTCCTTAAGGTCGAGGCTTGTACATCACTTCCCCGGTGTAGCCACGATAGTGCGATGACGATGACGCTGCCATCACGGTACAGCTCATGCAAGGTAACCATTATACGCCATGACGATGACGATGACGCTTATGACGATGAAGAATAAGAGCGTTCCAGACCACACATTCTCTATCTGCCAACACGGCACAGCACATCAAATGTACCGACTATACGTCCTAAGAATGACGATGAGGCTGATGACAACGAAGAATAAGCGCGTTCCAGACCACACATTCTCTTTCTGCCATGGATGAAAACGATCGTGAACGCGCTCTCACGAACATGCGCGAGTGTGCAATGTCACGGGTGATTTACGGTAGAAACGATCCCCAGTGCTTCGCACACTCGTCATGATTCACTTCGTGGAAATGACAGATTTTAACTTTGGTCGGCGCTGTGTTTACTTCGCCCATGTCTTTCCCCGGCCAGGCGGGTTTCCGCCAAACTCTCGAATGCGATGTTTTTGCCGGTATTTTCCCCGCGTTGCGTTCCCAGGCGTCACTGGGCGTCGACGCTACCGGTGACGGTGGCCGAAACGTCCACCTCAGATGTTCCAGACATCAGCATCATAAGCGTCGACGTGAGAAGCATTTCGAGGAACGCAGAACCAATCAACGTGCGGCTGGCAGCAACTTCAGCCTACGTCATGACGTCATCGCTGCCGCTGATATGGCTGCCGCCTGCCTCAGATTTATTAAGTTGTCGCCATGCACTGCGTGGCCCGCAACTTCTAGACGGATGTTTATATTTGGCATAGCTTGTTCCCTAGAAGCTTCGACAGCAAAGCGCTTGTGATATCTTTGAACTGATTCGGAGAGCCATACACAAGTTCATCGGTAAACTTAAAAGGAAGGAGTGCAGTGAGCGAATACGGGGCCTTAAAGATGTGCGACAGCTTCAAGCTCAGAGGCAGTATATTATGAGTTTCTGGTTCTTAATTTCAATAGCTGGCGCAAAAAGTCAAATAAAAAAAAGCCATTCGGTGGCACTGCGACTCTTTTTCCATACTACGAAACTGCGAATGAGACATAGAAGCTATAATTATGAATATTACTTGTTAGTCAATTGACGAAAATAGTGCACTGTTTTGCGGCGTGCCAGGTTTATTCCCTCTGGTAACAATGTGCGACGCTATGCTGGCCATGTAGGAAGGCCGGGCTTATTGCACACTGTCGCTTACTAGCCGCGCCCACCGACGGAGACAGTCGGCGCAGTCGCCGCGCCGAGTCTGCCCGCAGCGCGAGCTGAGCGCGAGCAACTAAACTAGACAGGGGCGAAGCATGAGGCAAGGGCATTTCAGCTCCACAAACGTGAAACATGTGAATGAAGCGAAGGATCCAATCCGCTTTTAGTTAACGGGCACGCTGCGAATCTTTATTGTTCAACTACGCACAAGAGAAATCTCCCACCGGAACTACATTACAGGTTAAGATCCAGTACCTATACATACTTGGTGTTCGGTGAAAGGTGCCTAGATCTAGTGCCTATACATACTTGGTGTTCGGTGAAAGGTGCCTAGATTTTGTGCCCATATATACTTGGTGGCCCGAGGAGGCTTTCATGTGGACGCTATGCGCGCGCGCTCGTCAATTTTTAGATGCGAAGCATCTTATGCTCGGGGCTCTGTCCGTCCCTCCCCCCGTCCCCCCGTCCCGCGTCCCGCGTCCCGTGTCCCGCGTCCGGCCACTTTCATGAAGTAGGGAAGCACCCATTATGCGAACCAGAACACTGTAGTAATATGAAGGCCGTCAACCCTACTACAATCATCAGAGTCATTGCCGAGAGCACAGAGAGGCTGCTTAGCTAGGCAGGTGGTGTCTGTCGCCCAGGTTGACCCCATTCCTTGAGTCATGGCCGAGAGCACAGAGAGGCTGCCTAGCAATGGCTAGGCAGGTGGTGTCTGTCGCCCATGTTGACCCCATTTCTTGATCTTGCTTGCATGTGTTTGGAGGGGGCTTAGTCCGTCCCTCCTTTCCGCGTCCCACAGCGCATGCGCCCCCCCCCCCTCTCTCTCCTACGCTCACCCCCTTCCTCTCCTCTAGGAATCCTCTACTCCACGGAGCGACCCCCGCGTCCCACACCCCCCCCACAGTGCATGCGCGTCCCCTCCCCTATCCTCTCCTACGCTCACCCCCCTTTCTCTCCTCTAGGAATCCTCTACTCTACGGAGCGGCTCCCGCGTCCCACACCCCCCACAGCGCAGCACGCCCCCTCCCCCCTCTCTCTCCTCTCCTACGATCCCCCCCCCTTCCTTTCCTCTAGGAATCCTGTACGGAGCGGCGCGCACGACAGGTGGTGTGACAGCTGCATACTCCGCTGGGGGGCGCCATGGTAGTTCCGTGGTATGAAAATGACGGAGCGCGCGCGTCTCATTCTCTCTCCTGTGCAGCGCCGCGATGAGCGCCCGGACCGCTGCCGTGAAATGAGAGTGGCGACGTTCCTCCCGCTCAAGCTAATTATCTCCCCGCTGCTTCGCATCCACACATGGTTCCCTTTAACGGGAGATGGGGAAGTTTTTTTTGTTTTCTCTCATTAGCCCACCAAAAAAGGGAACGAAACAGGACCATCATGGTAAATGTGACATGAACGCGAGGAGCAAGTGGCTTCAGAGGAAGTTGGCTTGTGGATGCTAGGCGTGCTCCCTCCCATTGTTTCTCTCCAGTGTGCTAGCGCTGGCCTCAGCGGTGAGGTTCTCATGTGGATGGCCGCCCTCTCTGGCTGCGTTTCCGTGACGACGCCAAGAGACGCAACGCCAGAAAACGCTGGGAAAAATGCTGCGTGGGTTTCGTCGTTTACTGTTCGTCACACCATTACATCGTCGTTTGGTAGCATGCATTAGCATAAATTGCTGTTTCTACTCGGCTATATTATTTGAATGGTACACTCTGTAAGCATATCAGCTAGCTAGCATTGATGTTGCAATCAGCGCAATGCATAAACTATGCTATAAACTAAACTATAAATGGTATTGCATTTCCGAAAATTACTGGTTTCACGGGAAGAAACTTTTAATGGCTCGTTTGACATAGGAAGTATAAATTTTGAAATGGCGTTGTCGTGAAGCGGACTAACTCCGTGACCTAACACACCACAAAAATGCTACGAATAGGCGTGGGCTTTGGAAGTATGCAATAAATATTGAATGAGAGTTCAGAGGTGTGGTGCTATCAATATTTCAGATCACGTTGTGTTAGCGTAAAATTAGTATCCACTCTTTCAAGTCAGAAAAAGGAGTATCGGAAAACATCTCAGTGGTGCCGTTGTCAGCCATATTAACAGATACATGTGTAAACACATGTTTAAACATAACTTTACGTAGAATACAATATTTTTGTCGTGAGCAGTGCACAGTACCTTCTTTTCTGCCAAGTTATTGCAGAATGCATTACTAAGAAATGTGCCCCGGTGTGCATGGCGGTGCGTTCGCGGAATTTGTATGAAACAACTTGGTGCGTCAAATTCCTTGCGGTACCAAATAGACATGACCCCCCACCCCCCTCCCTGAAGCAACACTACGCATAAAGCGGTGCGCTGTCGGGAACAGAGGTCATATTAAAGACGTATCAGGGCAACACTAATATTTTAAGAGGAAAATCAATCATATATACTTCCGGAAACGTCCTTTCCACTGAAGTAAACATTGCACTTTTTTTCCGGTAGGCATATGTCACCCACTGTTTCTCACGTCACGAATCGCATACAAGCAAAACTGCTTAGTTAGGACCAAATGATATCTCTTGCCAAGACTGCCACCCATTCTTTTCTTTTTTGTAATTCCCGGCCGACTACTTCAACACAACTGTGACACTCACATTAGTTCATATGCAGGCGCAGTAGATATGTTCGCGCGACTTGCGACCGTCGTCATGACGAGGGGAGCCTCGCGTGTCACCTTGGCACATGCCGCCGTGATTTTGCGCAGCACACATTTTTAGGAGTTAGGATGGAATTGATGCTATCCCAGCGTGATGCTCATCCAGGTCCACATCCTTTATCGCGGTCTAATCACATGTTTCATCTACACAAATGTCATGAGTCTAATCTGTACGCGATAATCGTTCCGAGATATAGGTTTGACAGCGCGTAATTTCTGAAACCCACCTGCCCTCCCAGCGACAACACATGTATGTATGCACGTATGTATGTATGTATGTATGTATGTATGTATGTATGTATGTATGTATGTATGTATGTATGTATGTATGTATGTATGTATGTATGTATGTATGTATGTATGTATGTATGTATGCATGCATGCATGCATGCATGAATGTATGTATGTATGTATGTATGCGTGTAACACATACCGGAAGCGGAAGCTTCAAAATAGATGTATCTACATCAGGTTTGTTTCGGTGCTGCGTCAGCAAGAAGCATGAGCTTTGGGATGAGAGTTGAAAGCATTGGTTCCTTTAAGCGAGTTGGCAGTGACTCCGCAGGGTCGATAGATTGCTTTTACACGGGGTTTCGGCTCCTTTCTTTACGTGGGAATCACTGTAACCGAATGTCTTACTGGGGCGGAAAATTCCGCAACAGCGAACGAAACCTAAAAAATTACCCCATCGAAAAGGATAACCAAACATCACATCATTAACTATCTGTCAAGTCCACTTAATTCAGTTTTTCACACTCGTTGGAAGTTGGAGCTTACAACAAGGCTCAGAGTGTGATTTAAGATTAGCAAGAAACTCTGTCGTCTGACTGATAGGATTATTCACTCTGTTTTAACAGATATTTCAAGTAACGATGATTCAGGAAAGGTGAAAATCTGCACCCAACTTCGCCGGTCAAAGGACTACATTTTGTCGCGATGTGGTGTTCATCATATGTTAATATTTGGTAGTTATTAGAGCGGACCGGCCCGGATTCAACAGAGGGCAAAAACAGTAGGCCGTCACATTCTCAGCTGTCTAAAAGAAAGATGAACCATTGTTATGAAGATGAGATCGCCTAACTCGTGTAATAAAATTATCAATGAAGCATTGTTGAACCCAGATATGGCTTCCGTTTACTCCGAAAAAATTGTAAATTATTGAGTGAGTTCCGAAGTTCTGTATGCACCACGGATATAGCCCAAATCTCCGAGTAACTCGCTGGACATTTCAATGAAGTTGTACTTGTGCTTCATTATGACCTAGCCGGCACGGGGAGGTAAAGATGGCCAACTCCGCTTTTATTATTGCTCAAAGCTCTACAAAGTGTTTTTGCTTTTGTGACATTAAAAGTAGACGAAGAATGTCATTAAAAAACGCCCCCTTATGGCGGATCAGCGAAAATTTGCGTTTTTTTTTTTTGCGTTCCTCGGGGTTTCTACCATTGGTTATTAACGAAGTGTTTCGCATAATATATTTTGAAATATACCAATTACAATTTCACGATCAGAGTTTACTCACACGGTAATATACCAAGGAAAAGTAGTTATCGGCTTATGGGTTTTAATGTCCCAGAAGGACTGACGCTGTGAGAGACACCGTAGTGGAGGAATCCGGGTAATTTCGACCGCCACTGTTTTTTACCCGCATACGTTTCCCGGTAATTGTTACTGGCGTGGAAACTGTCGCGGGGTTAGGTCGCCAACAAAAACTAGCATCTAACAAAGTAAAGCCCAACGAATATGTTCGAACTATATATGCGGTACACGATGGAAAACCGGTACCCCTAGCCCACATGAATCTTCAACGAAACATCATACCTATGTAGCTGAAGTTAATAAATTTTCATTTGGGCACTACCTTGAACAGTTGGAATCTTAGTTCGAAGGCGTTGGTTAATTAGGCAATGATGCATATTTTGATAAAACAGCGGCGACAGCTCCTATGAATTTCCGAAACCACGAAGCCGAGCCTTGATTTCTGATACTTCTCGGGTGTTGAATTCCTATCAGGTTTACGAGTCAATGTTGAGTGGAAGCAGCGCTTGTGAAATAAAAGCTATATCTCTTAAGGAAATAGTATTTTTCGTATTCAGGATCACAGTGGAAGTCCTAAGGAGGATTCCACTATACGGACCAGAGAGTTCCAATGAGTTCCCACAAAAGCCTCGATACGGCTGACGGCGCCGTGTTCGGCGTCCTCACTATTTGGGGATGTCTGATCGGCCGGTACTTCTCTGTGTCTCGCCGTAAGCACCAGGTAAGTTCGATGATGCGAATTGTTCCTCCAGAAAATCAAAGTTTGTTTTATTGTGATGGCCATAAAAAAGGCAGGATTTTTTTTCGAAGGAGGGGGGGGGGTTGAAATCGAATACGCCTACCCGGTTGATTTCAACAACTTTTAGTAGCTCGCTCAGTAAGCTTCTTATGCTCGCGCCTTGTCCGGAGGCGGCGAAGGCGTGTACATTTCTCCGATGATTCCAACAATGCTCAATAGATGGCACGCTGCCGCTCAAGGCGCTGGCCTTCCGGTGATTTCAAGAATGCTCACTAGATGGCGGCGCCACTCAAGGCGACGCACACCACTCTCGGCACGTGCGCTTCCTTTTTTCTTCGCCGGGAGCTCACGCAGTGAACACTCTTCGTTACCGCTCGGCCGCATGAACACCGCAGAAGCCATGGCAGCAGCGCGGCGGGCTCGCAACGCAGCAGCAGCTCAGGCTCGCCGCCAAGACCCTGCGATGACAGCCCGAGAGGCCGAAGCGAAGAGGGCTCGCCGTCAAGCAAACCTGGAGCTGCGGGCCAGCGACGCAGAAGCGAAGCGGGCTAGCAGGAGATTTGTACGGAGGATTCGCGGGTTACCCGATCATCTCCGAGCAAGCTCCTCTAACATAATTCACTTTGTGGATATGGCGGTGTTTTTTAGTTCTCTCTCTTTGTTTCGGTGTCTCTTATTATGGTTACATAGTTTCCGGCTGAGTGTTAAGCTACACTTAAATTGCAATTCCGCATCGTGCAAATCGCGAACGTGTTGCATGCACAGGACCTTGTGCAGGCATTACGTTTCGCGACTACTTTTCGATGTAGTCGCTTGCTTCATAACAACGTGCACATTGATATGGTGGTGTATGCTACCAACTTAGACTACAGCAAAACACGCTGTACAATGATAGCGGCGAACAGAGCGTCGGCCGTCGATAAACTGGTCATCGTTGGAACGCGCCGTCTTATATACATCACGCATCGAAATTTCCCGCCTTATCACTGGTCGTCGCGTAAGCTCTGGAATAAGCTCGAGTGTTCGCGTCTTGCGCGCAATCTAAACAAAACGATCTACTATAATCGTGAAGCTTCTCGAACACGGAAGGTGCGTTTTGCGCTAGGCATCGCTGACAGTCTTTGTGGGGGCGTAAATAAAGTACAGGAAAAGTGAATCAGAAACGCGCGTGGCAATACAGTGAAACCTCGGTGATACGAATCTCAGGGGACCACCAAAAATATTCGTATCATCCGAAATTCGTATCGCCAGAAAGCATAAAAAATTAGCTTGCGACAAAAAAGAAAGCTCA
>JALIZH010021088.1:0-21125 GCA_030522465.1 Rhipicephalus appendiculatus
CCAAAATACATCGAAATGGTGTTGCGAAAAAGCGTGACGTTACGCCTTCCCTAAAGCACTGGTCCTTGATTAGGGTTGCATTGGCCAAGATAACTTTGCCATTCGCTTCGCAAGGGCCCAGCGTACCCGCCATTCTTATATTAAGTCACCTTGCCCGTTGGTATATCGAAGGCCCAGCGCACTTTTTTAAAGTACAGCATCATAACTCCTGAAGAAATACACGTAACTTTATGAAAATTTGCCCGTGTGGTTAATTAAATGGGTAAAATGTCAATAAAATCGGACCAGTAGTTGTTGCGTGGGCCTTAGTGGGTTAAAGTAGAAGAGTAATGGAGTGAAGTGGAAACAGGTAGTTGGCAATACTCCAAGGTGAAGTGGAAATGTCTTAAAGGGACCCTGAAACGGTTTTGACGATTTTGTACAAACACATTGGGCCAGTAGACCAAGTCCTAAGGCTCATTTACAGACTAATTTAAGCTCTCTGCTTACACTGTGTAATTTATTACAACGCTATAAAGCTGCGAAGCGCTGCAGATCACTGCGGCTCAGCCCAACGCGTTTTCAACCGCCCCTTGCGAGTACGACAGGCAGTGTCCGCACGACGTCATTGGGGCTGCTTGGCGACGTCATTGGGGCTGCGGTGTGCGCGCACGAAAATTGGCTGGTAGGGTGGCGGCACCTGTCGGAGCACATATCAACCACTCCGCAATGTCTCTGTTGCCAGACGGCGTGCGTGCTGCCGGGCGCACTGGGCTATGGTCTCCGAGATTGCACGCAACCTGTCGGCGTGCAATCCTCGGAGGTCATCACTGGGCGAAGCTCAAATCGTCGAGTGTGCTCACGTGGAGCTCTGCGATCGCCAGCGATGCCAGCGTGTCTCATGAGTTGAGGAGGCAGGCAGGGGTGAGAAGGAGGGTATGATATAATTGTCCGTAGCCGCCTTGGTACACGGCGTGCAGCTAAATTTGTGGTGCCAATGGTTCGATGATGCTCTAGTCTAAACGCTGACAAAAGCTTCAAATAACCGTTTCAGGGTCCCTTTAAGGTATGAGGACAAATGTCAGCAAAAGCATTTTTAAAACGCAATAAGCACTAGAGAATATTTCTATACATTATAAAGCACACCTCTGTAGGCATATGTGAATATCCTAAAGCAAGTCCTTATTTTTCTTAATTTTTCATCAATAGATATCTCATTAAAAGTGGGCCCACTCGCTGAAAACCCGATTTTTTTTTGTAGGGATATAAAAGATGCTGCGGTCTGTGTAATGGGCCCAAATAAATGAAATCAGGTGAATATTAAAAATACAGTTATTCAATAACCAAAAAACTTCCCCATCTCCCGCTAAAGGGAACCATGTGTGGATACGAAGCAGCGGGGAGATGGTTAGCTTGAGCGGGAGAAACATCGCCGCTCCCGTTTCGCGGCAGCGGCTCGAGCGCTCATTGCGCGCCGCTCCATAGAGTAGAGGATTCCTAGAGGAGAGAAAGGGGGGATCGTAGGAGAGGAGAGAGGGCGGGAGGGGGACGCGCATGTGCTGTGGGGGGTTGTGGGAATCACGGTCCACGCGCGGCTGGCGCGACACGTGCTGCGCACTAACGATGCGCGTGGCCCACTCGCGGGCTTTAAAAGTGGCAGCCGTGGCGCGGCCTGGACAGTCGGGAACAGACCGCTGTGCGCGCGGGAGGTGTGTCCCCTGCCAAGGCGAAGGATAGGGGCAGTGCGTGTGCCCGCGCTATTGTATCGTGTTGATCTTGCATAGTTTTGTTAGTCTTAATAAATGTTTATTAGATGTGAAGCATCTTATGGCGAAGCTTAATCCGGTGGTGGTGGTGTGCCTCGAGGCCTCACTTAGTGCGCATGCGCAAACCCTTTAAAAAAAATAAAAATAAAAAAACCTCCTCTCCCCCTCCTCTAGGCATCCCTCGACGCGGCAACCACGCCCTCACTGCGCATGCGCCTCCCCTCCTCTCCACCTTCCTACGCTCCCCCTCTATCCTCTAGGCATCCCCTGCCCACAGCGTCCACACCCCCACTGCGCACGCGCGTCCCCCCCCTCTCTCTCCTCTCCTACGCTACCCCCTCTCTCGCCTCGCGACGCCGACGCAGGCAGCGTCTGCTAGCGAGTTTCTTGGTTGAAAAAACCGACTGCTCGCGTTGCACAACCGTTCACTGGCCATCCCGTATATATGGCAATGGATCTTGACCTCCAAGGTGGTGCCGGTGGGAGATTTCTCCTGTGCGTTGTTGAACAATAATAATTCATAGCGTGTGCGTTAACTAAAAGCGCACTGTGGGTCTCTGTGTCCAGTCGGAGTCTTCTGTCTCTCATTGCCCATTAGCAGCGATTGGCATGTTCCAGTAGGAAACACCACTCCATCACTGCGTGCTTTGCGCCTCACCAGTTTTCTCTCCTGCGCAACGCTGCGATAACGCCAGCGTCAACGCCGCCGCCAGTGTAAGCGTTAGCGCCTGCTGCTTCACATCTACACATGGTTCCCTTTAGCGGGAGATGGTGTAATTTTTTTGTGAGTTCAGCCGACCAGCATCCTTCACTTGGCAGCAGGACGGCGCGAACCCTTCATCTGCCGCCCAACGTGGATGTTGCAGTCTGCTGCCAGCAAGATGGAGACGGCGATGCAGAAGTTTCGCGAGGCGTTCCAACGGCTGGACGTGATGACCGCGGCCTACTTCCAGGCAAAAGGAGTGCGGGTCCCGACAGTGGCCGAGGGACGATGGGCGGCGCTTGTGGCTCGACAGACGGTCGCGCCGGCACAAGTTCAAGGAGAGCGCGAGGCCGAGGTTTTCGGCGAAAGCAAGGATGAAGGCGTCAGCGGTCAGACCAAGGAGGCCCTGGTCGTGGAGCCCGCCGAGAACGAGAGCGCCGAGGACCTTTTGGCGGTCTCTACCATGGAATGTGGGCTGACGCAGGGTGACGACGAGGACGCACACCCGGCCCCGTCAGCTTCGGTGGCGTTCGTTTCCGGTACCACGCCTGAATGTGTCAGCGAAAGGCCAAGTGACCGGGACGACTGCGTTCAGGTTACTGCGCCGACGGAGAGCAAGAAGCTGCAGCTCAAGCCCCGCTCAGTACCCGTGGAAGCGAAGGAGGATGGTGCTGCTGTGCCGAAGGCCGCGAAGCTTGCACCTAATGCCCCGTCCTCCATTTTCGGCGGAGCGCGACCCGTTGACACGGCTGCCCGAGAGCGTGAGATCGAGGCACGTCTGGCTCGGCAGCGTGAGGAAGAAGCGCGCCGACGAATCCGGCACCGGGAGCCCTTTCAAGACAGTCGCAAGGACGACTGGGTGCGGCGCTCTAGTGTCGCCTCGTGGTCAGGGCGACCGCAGCGGTTCTCGGAGTCTGGGAGGGACTCCTACGACGATAGAGGCCGGCAACCATCCTCGCAGCAGTGCAGTAACGACAGCCGTCGCCGTTCGCAATGTAGCAGTCATGGCTCTCAGGCTGGATGTGATGCAACAGTACTAGACGAACCGGGAGACTCTCCAAAGACAGCGCCGGCTGACCGCATCCGACGACCAGACTTTGACGGGAAGGTAACGTCGGCACCGCCATCGACGGACACGGCCACCAAGTCCTGCCCGAAGCGCACGACTCCCGGACACCTGCCACGAATCCCTTCGTCAGAGGGGGGGGAATGTGTGGGAATCACGCTCAACGCGCGGCTGGCGCGACACGTGCTGCGCACTAACGATGCGCGTGGCCCACTCGCGGGCTTTAAAAGTGGGCAGCCGTGGCGCGGCCTGGACAGTCGGGAACAGACCGGTCGTTCACACAACGGAATGAGATCCCGACCTCGTGCGGGGGTGCCTATATCGGGCAGACCGGCCGTTGTGTGAACGACCGTCTGCGTGAACACGCCAACAACTTCAAGGCAAAAAGCGGCAGCAATTTAGCTATTCACTGTGCTAAGTGTGGGTGCCAACCACGCTTTCAGGAGACCCGTGTGCTGCGCAGATACAAGGACCAGACTGCACGTGAAATCTACGAGGCTTTCGCGATGAAATGTAAAGATAAAGCATGTGTAAGTGAGCCGTCTATTAATCTAACAGACAAGGAATGCTGCTATCTCCGTAGCTAAATCACCGTAGCTAAATCACGTTAGGCGCAAGCCGCGCCGCAACTTTTCGGAATCTTAGAGATTGTCTGAGAATGTTCTGTTGTCCACCACGGTGGTATAGCAGTTAGGGTGCTCGGCTGCTGACCCGAAGGTCGCGGGTTCGATCCCGACCACGGCGGTCGCATTTCGATGGAGGCGAAACGGTAGAGGCCCGTGTACTGTGCGATGTCAGTGCACGTTAAAGAACACCAGATTGTCGAAATTTCCGCAGCCCTCCACTACGGCGTCTCTCATAATCCTATCGTGGTATTGGGACGTTAAACCCCAGATAATATTATTATGAGATTGTTCTGTTAAGATTATGCGCAAATACTGTCGTAGGCGGCAGCATTTCGATGGAGCCGAAATGCTAGAAGTGCATGTACTTCGATTTAATTGCACTCTAAAGAACACCTGATGGTCACAATTTCCGGAGTTCTCCACATGCTGCGTCCCTCAATCATATTACAGTGTATCGTGGTTATGGAACGTAAAAACCCAACAATGATTATTGCGATTACGCGCAGTACGCGCGTACTCTAGTTCATTCGTGAGCTTCCGCGAGCACCAGCGATAACGCTGGTAGGTGCGATCGCTGATGTATAAAACAAACCCGTTCTGCCGATGATCAGATTACCGAAGGCCGACGACATTTTTTGCTGCTATCAGAGTAAAGCACCCTTTGTTTGTACATTGAGTTACTTAGTCTTACGGTCAGAAATTAGCGCAATAAAGAGTTTTCTCTCTACCAGAATGACTGCCGCTTTCTTCATAGTAACCACCACGTGACGATACAATGGGTCTGAGGTTATTCTAGGGTGCACAGGTTCTCGCGTGGAAGAAAAATTGATTGCATGTTAGTGAGTGCATAGATAACGGACTCTTTACGCCAGCAGATAAGAAGAATATGAAAGCTAATTGCAGTTTTATGAGCTATACGTATACACCATGCGTCGCAAAAAATATCGCTACCAGCGTTGTTGCTGCACACCGGTGATTCGGAATTGCATAATCGGTTGTTTATGGAGAAAGTAAAACTGCACACCGGTATTCGCGCCTATCGTGCCGAGGCTTCTTATTGAAGCTCGTGTGGTTCATGGCAACCCGCTAGCTGGTTGGCAAGCTCAGCAGTGACTCCCATCCATTACGGACATGGCAAGCAAGAACCGCTGTCGTCGAAGTGTCTAAAGAGCTGTCCAGTTAAAGGAACACTAAAGTGAAACAGTGCCTTAGATTGATAAACTGTACTCTGAGAACACTAATGTCGTAAGTTTCACCATCATAAGTTCATTATTAGAGGATAAAACCGAGGTTGATGTTTAATTTTTAAATTTCGCGCCGACATCTCCGCACGTGACGTGTCACTAATTTCAAAATGTATTTTTCGTATTTTCGCGACATTGGCTGAGTGAAATTTTGTGAAACTTCGTATGTTTGGTAGATCACCCCCCACAGACGACAATGTAGTTCATTTTTACCGATTAGTAACTACGTGTGACCTAGTAGACGCCGTCAAAATGTATGACGTCATGATGTTTGGTGCGGGGAAACTCAAGGTGGCGTCTCCACCAGCATTTTTTAGCGCGTTTGCTCGCCTACCAAGCGTTGTCTTGCGATAAGAGTGGCGTTTTTGGTATTGTGGCATTGTACTTCACTAATAATCAAGAAATCGTTTTTCTCTTTAGTGACCCTTTAAGGACAAAACATTTGAGATACTAACCGACATTTCATTAATATGAAATGAAATTGATCACTTATAAGACATTTTCAAGCAGACCTTTCTGTGCATTGGCACAGAAAGGTCTGCGTAGGCGTTCGCCTCTATTCATTATGGGGGTCTATAACAACAAATTTGCGAATGTATCGAAGTATCTTAAGATACAATTGGCAAGTATCTTATCGGATACGATTGTTGCGGTAGTATCTTGTATCTGTATCTCTAATACTTCTTGCCTGAGTATCTTGTATCGTATCGCGATACAATTTGAAAGTATCTTTGCCCAGCCCTGGTTTCAGGGAGGTCTACTGGTAGTTGTAAACACCAACACAACTCTTGAACAGTACCAGATATAGATGTAATTTTTGCTCCACCACAATTCTGAATGTCTGTAGATGCTTAAAATAATAAAAAACGTGAAGTCCGCAGAAACGTCATTTTCAAGGGCGGTGACATACCTTAAGTAGGTCGGTGAGCGGTATGATGATGGGGGCGATGTTGGGAAGAAAACGGCGGTGGAAGTTAAGCAGCCCAAGGAACTCGCGGCGCTTACGGATGGATGTTGGGCGAGGGAAGTCGCGCAGCGCTTGAACTTTCTTGTCCAACAGCCTGATGCCCTCGCTAGTCACACGGTGTCCGAGGAACGCAATGTCTTTAAAAGGTCTTTCGCTCGCCGCCACACGCATTGTTATAGAGGGCCTAACCTCAGTCCCTATAACGTGGTGACCCGGACGTGAGCGCAAGGCGAGCACTGCATCATGGACGATACCACGAACAACAGACCGACGATCGGCACAGAGGGCATGGCCACGGTGCAGATTCACCTGCTGTCGTTTTGGCCACAGAATCCTGCAGCCTGTTTTACGCACGGGGAGGCCATATTCGCCCTTCGGCGCATTACCTCGCAACAAGCGAAGTTTAGCCACGTTGTCTCCGCACTCTCAACGGAAGCGGTTGCGGAGTTCCACGACCTTGTGGGCGCGCCCCACGAAACCAACCCTTATGACCACTTTAAAACGACGGTGCTGCAACACAAGTCTGTGTCTCTGCGCAGGCGTCTCCAGCAGCTCCTCAACGAAGAGAAGCCTCGGCGACCGGCGACCGTCGGAACTTCTATGTCGCATGCGGCTGCTTCTCAGTGACTGTCGGTTGGACGTAAACTGCCCGCTGCTGCGAGAACTGTTCCTTCCAGCGCCTGCGGCAGAACGTGGTTACTGCCTTGGCTACCGCACCAGTCGACATACCCCTCAACAAGCTGGCGGAGCTGGCCGATCGCGTCACTGACTATTCAGCAAGAGGTATTGTAGCAACATCTACCGTTCCGCTGTCCCAAATCGAAGACCGGCAGTCTCGCCTCGAGCAATTGATCGATGACCTTGCCGAGGCAGTTAAGCACGCACTACGGCCACCGTCCCACCCCTCGCCCACGAGACCGCTATTACCGTTGGAGTTCGTCTCCGAGGTCTCGCTCTCGTTCAGCTTCTCGTCGACCCGTATACTGCTGGTATCGCAGCAACTTCCGTGCCAGCGCACGTCAATGTCGTCCCCCTTGTCGCTGGCAGGGAAACATACCGCAGAGCTACTGATGGCGGCCAGTGACTCTTGCCATGCGACAAGCCGCCTGTTCTACGTCACTGACAGGATTGCCGGACATCGATTTCCCTCGTGGACACAGGTGCAGAGGTCAGTGTCATTCCCTGCCGTGCGACTAGACCGGCAACGCTCTCCGCAAACTGCGCCCCTTCAAGCGGCCAACAGCTCTGCCATCAATATAGTCAGCGCTCTCTTACTATCGATTTGGGTCTCCGACGCACCTTCCGATGGGTATTTGTTGTTGCAGATGTACGCATGGCCATATTGAGTGCTGGGATTTTTCTGACCCACTTCGCCCCTTAGTGTTGACCTCCGCGCACGTCGGCTCGTCGACAGGACGACCAGTATGTCTATAAGGAATCCTCGCACCTCCAACGTCTACCACGGGAACGGCGCCACAAATACCATCATCTACGTTCGCCTCAATTCTGTCAGACTTTCCAGCCATCACGAAACCTTCCAACCTTGAGTTGCCAGCACGTCACAACGTCACGCGTCATGTTGTCACTACCGGCTCCTCCAGTATTTTGTCGACCCAGACGCCTCGCTGAAGACCGCCTTGCAATCGCCAAAAGAGAATTCGACCACATGCTGCAACTGGGCATCATCCGTCCTTCGTCGAGCTGTTGGTCTTCAGCTCTCCACATGGTACCAAAGCGGGACCCAGGAGAGTGGCACCCGTGCGGCGACTACCGTGACCTCAACGCGCGCACCGTCAATGATCGCTATCCCCTCCCTCACATTCACGACTTCTCTGCCAAGCTCGCGGGAGCGGTAATATTCAGCAAAATAGATTTGGTAAAGGCCTACCACCAGATTCCGGTTCAGCCAGCGGACATCCCCAAGACTTGCGATTGTGACGCCATTTCGGCTTTTCGAGTACGTGCGCATGCCGTTCGGGTTGCGAAATGCTGCTCAGACATTCCAGAGGTTTATCAACGAAGTAACCCGTGGATTACCGTTCGTATTCGCATATCTCGACGACCTCCTGGTAGCTAGTGTTTCCCCCGAAACAGCATTGCAGCCATTTGCGTCTGCTATTTTCTCGGCTCCAGGAGCACGGCCTTCTCATCAACCCCGCAAAGTGTGTTTTTGGTGTCGAAGACATTGCGTTCCTCGGACACCGTGTGACTAGCGAGGGCATCAGGCTGTTGGACAAGAAAGTTCAAACGCTGCGCGACTTCCCTCGCCCAACGCATCCATCCGTAAGCGCCGCGAGTTCCTTGGGCTGCTTAACTTCCCCCGCCGTTTTCTTCCCAACATCACCCCCATCATCATACCGCTCACCGACCTACTTAAGGTATGTCACCGCCCTTGAAAATGACGTTTCTTTAAAAAAAAGCGGACTTCACGTTTTATTATTTTAAGCATCTACAGACATTCAGAATTGTGGTGGAGCAAAAATTACATCTATATCTGGTTCTGTTCAAGAGTTGTGTTGGTGTTTACAACTACCTGTAGACCTCCCTGAAACCAGGGCTGGGCAAAGATACTTTGAAATTGTATCGCGATACGATACAAGATACTCAGGCAAGAAGTATTAGAGATACAGATAAAAGATACTACCGCAACAATTGTATCCGATAAGATACTTGCCAATTGTATCTTAAGATACTTCGATACATTCGCAAATTTGTTGTTATAGACCCCCATAATGAATAGAGGCGAACGCCTACGCAGACCTTTCTGTGCCTATGCACAGAAAGGTCTGCTTGAAAATGTCTTATAAGTAGATCAATTTCATTTCTATGTCAAATGTAATGTCGGTTAGTATCTCAAATGTTTTGTCCTTAAAAGGGTCACTAAAGAGAAAAACGGATTTCTTGATTATTAGTGAAGTACAATGCCACAATACCGAAAACGCCACTCTTATCGCAAGACAACGTTTGGTGTGGCGAGCAAACGCGCTAAAAAATGCTGCTGGTGGAGACGCCACCTTGAGTTTCCCGCACCAAACATCATGACGTCATACATTTTGACGGCGTCTACTAGGTCACACGTAGTTACTAATCGGTAAAAATGAAGTACATTGTCGTGTGTGTGGGGGTGATATATACCCTAACATACGAAGTTTCACAAAAATTTCACCGAGCCCAATGTCGCGAAAATACGAAAAAATACATTTTGAAATCAGTGACACGTCACGTGCGGAGATGTCAGCGCGAAATTTAAAAAATTAAACATCAACCTCGGTTTATCCCTTCTCTAATAATGAACTTATGATGGTGAAACTTACGACATTAGTGTTCTCAGAGTACAGTTTAGCAATCTAAGGCACTGTTTCACTTTAGTGTCCCTTTTAACTGGACAGCTCTTTAGACACTTCGACGACAGCGGTTCTTGCTTTCCATGTCCGTAATGGATGGGAGTCACTGCTGAGCTTGCCAACCAGCTAGCGGGTTGCCATGAACCACACGAGCTTCATTAAGAAGCCTCGGCACGATTGCGCGAATACCGGTGTGCAGTTTGACTTTCTCCATAAACAACCGATTATGCAATTCCGATTCACCGGTGTGCAGCAACAACGCTGGTAGCGATATTCTTTGCGACGCATGGTGTATACGTATAGCTCCTAAAACTGCAATTAGCTTTCATATTCTTCTTATCTGCTGGCGTAAAGAGTCCGTTATCTATGCACTCACTAACATGCAATCAATTTTTCTTCCACGCGAGAACCTGTGCACCCTAGAATAACCTCAGACCCATTGTATCGTCACGTGGTGGTTACTATGAAGAAAGCGGCAGTCATTCTGGTAGCGAGAAAACTCTTTATTGTGCTAATTTCTGACCGTAAAACTAAGTAACTCAATGTACAAACAAAGGGTGCTTTACTCTGATAGCATCAAAAAATGTCGTCGGCCTTCGGTAATCTGATCATCGGCAGAACGCGTTTGTTTTATACATCAGCGATCGCACCTACCAGCGTTATCGCTGGTGCTCGCGGAAGTTCACGAATGAACTAGAGTACGCGCGTACTGCGCGTAATCGCAATAATCATTGTTGGGTTTTTACGTTCCATAACCACGATACACTGTAATATGATTGAGGGACGCAGCATGTGGAGAACTCCGGAAATTGTGACCATCAGGTGTTCTTTAGAGTGCAATTAAATCGAAGTACATGCACTTCTAGCATTTCGGCTCCATCGAAATGCTGCCGCCGCGACAGTATTTGCGCATAATCTTAACAGCACAATCTGATAATAATATTATCTGGGGTTTAACGTCCCAATACCACGATAGGATTATGAGAGACGCCGTAGTGGAGGGCAGCGGAAATTTCGACAATCTGGTGTTCTTTAACGTGCACTGACATCGCACAGTACACGGGCCTCTACCGTTTCGCCTCCATCGAAATGCGACCGCCGTGGTCGGGATCGAACCCGCGACCTTCGGGCCAGCAGCCGAGCACCCTAACTGCTATACCACCGTGGTGGACAACAGAACATTCTCAGACAATCTCTAAGATTCCGAAAAGTTGCGGCGCGGCTTGCGCCTAACGTTGACAAATTTTTGGTGGTTTAAACCCGATCATACCAAAAAAAACAAATGAGAACGCGTGGCAGTATAGTTGCACAAATCGTCACAGGAAAACGCCGCTATTCACGCTACTGCCGCCTGCTGTAGCTCCGATCGCCTGGTAGTTAGTAATAGTAAAAAAAAAAAAGAAAAAAACAAATAGGGAGCTTTAAAAAAGGGAAACAATTATAACTAAAATAGAAAGGCTGTTCCGTATCAAACATTCATAGTGTATAAATATAGATACACGATGCAAGCGGCACTCCTAATAGCAATGACAATTGAGCATGAAGTGTAGTGAATGTACCTGCTTAGGTAAGAGAATAGAAAATTCAGTGCCCATGGAAAATTGCCTGAAGTGGCTCGTTGCGACGCTCATGAGAAAAAATCACAGCATATCCGCGGAGTGAATGATGATGCGTGGGCGAAGCTCCGGAGGTACATCGTCGAAGACGTGATGGTGGTTGGTTGCATGTGGTCAAACGATATGCGTGTGAGACCATATCGCGATGCCATGTGTTGTATGGCATCGCGATCGTCATCGTCATCAGCGTCATCGTTATGACGCATAGGGGGTACATTCCATGTGGTATCGCGATGCCATGTGTTGTATGGCATCGCGATCGTCATCGTCATCAGCGTCATCGTTATGACGCATACTGGGTACATTCTATGTACCCACTATGCGATCGCGATCTCGATCGCATAGCGGGGATGACGATCGCGATAGTCATCGTCATCAGCAGGTGCCTACTACTACAAACATGGGACGCACGACCCACGGGATAAGGAGCTTCGCCCTTAAATGGACCATCTTGTATAACAGTGCTTTTCGAATCCCGTTCTCACGATCTTTTAGCTGGCTCCAAATTATTTCATTATTATAATTCAAACTCTATTTGGTCATTTTATCAAGCAGTAAGCAGAATGTTTGGTATTGTATACTCGATGCAGGCCCACATGACATTATTTGTTTCCCTAAATCACCTTTGCAGAAGAGAAAACTTGGGTGAATATAAATTTGTAGACAGTAGCAGAAATCAAGCAGACAGTTAAAAAAGTAAGGACAGAACAGAGAGCTTATTTTGGCTGCACTTTTGAAAAGACGTATTGCAGTCATCAGACCCCCCCCAAAAAAAAAATCACAGCATATCCACGGAGTGAATGATGATGAGTGGGCGAAGCTCCGGAGGTTCATCGGTAAACCGCAAATCTTCCGTGAAATTCGCCCAGTACAGTATCAAAGACGTGATGGTGGTTGGTTGCATGTGGTCAAACGATATGCATGTGAGACCATATCGCGATGCCATGTGTTGTATGGCATCGCGTTCGTCATCGTCATCAGCGTCATCGTTATGACGCATAGTGGGTACATTCCATGTGGTGTGCCGTGATGGCAGCGTCATCGTCATCACACAGGGAGATACTGCTGGTTACGCAGGTGGCTACTACGTACTACAAACTACAGGGGACGCACGACCCACGGCGTTGTATGGCATCGCGATCGTCATTGTCATCAGCGTCATCGTTATGACGCATAGTGTGTACATTCCATGTGGTGTGCCGTGTTGGCAGCGTCATCGTCGTCACACAGGGAGATACTGCTGGTTACGCAGGTGGCTACTACGTACTACAAACTACAAGGGATGCACGACCCACGGTAAAGACGTGATGGTGGTTGGCTGCATGTGGTCAAACGATGTGCATGTGAGACCATATCGCGATGCCATGCATTGTATGGCATCGCGATCGTCATCGTCATCACGCAGGTGGCTACTACGTACTACAAACGTGGGACGCACGACCCACAGGCATAAGGAGCTTCGCTCCTAAAATTGTATCGGGATACGATACAAGATACTCAGGCAAGAAGTATTGGAGATACAGATACAAGATACTACCGCAACAATTGTATCCGATACGATACTTTCCAATTGTACTGTCACGTGGTCGTCACGTCGACGAAGGCAGTAGGCAGTAGTGCAAGATGAAACACTTTATTTGGGCCGAACTTGTGGCCGGCAAACTCAAGGTGATATTACAGCAATAAAGGCTGGCACTGATAGTGGCGAACAGGAGAGCGTCGGCCGTCGATCAACTGAACATCGTTGGAATGCGCCGGCTTTTATTAATCACGCGTCGAACATTCTAGCGTTATCACTAGTCGTCGCGAAAGCTGTGGAATAATCTTGAGTGTTACCGTCTTGCGTACAATCTTGACAAAACGATCTACTACAACGGAGAAGCTTCTGAACAATAAGGCGCGGTCTGCGCCGAGTACTGCTGATAGTCTTTGTGGGCGGAAACCGAATACAGTAAAAGAAACGTGCGTGGCAATGCCCCCCTCTGAAAAGGCATCGTCCCGATGCTTACAACGGAACACATGAGAAAAAATACCTGCAACAATAAATAACGACAATAAATCAAGAAAGTTGACTAAACAATACGCACAAGCAAGAAAGCCCAATGAAAAAAAAAAACACTACAGTCGTCAGGTTCACTACCGCGCGTAAAACGGCTTGAGGCGCACATCATGGACGACTTCAGGTCGCGCACGGCGCCGTTGAGAGTTCGAAATGCCATCGGGGACAACCTCGTAGTCGTGTGTGCCGAGACGTCAAAGCACCCTATACGGTCCGAAGTGTCGTCCGCAGAAGTTTTTCACTAAGTCCACGTCGTCGTATCGGCGTCCACACCCAAACGCGGTCGCCGGGCTGGTATTCCACGAAGCGTCGTCGAAGATTGTAGCGGCGGCTGTCAGTCGTCTGCTGGATTCTTGATCCGCAGGCGGGCGAGCTGTGGTGCTTCTTCGGCGCGCTGTACGTAGGCGGTCACGTCGATGTTTTCCTCGTCGGTCACGTTTGGTAACATGGCGTCGAGCGTCGTTGACGGGCTCCGTCCGTAGACCAACTTCTATGGCGTCATCACCGTCGTTTCTTGCACGACCGTGTTGTATGCGAAGGTCACGTATGGAAGGATGGCGGCCCACGTCTTGTGTTCAACGTCGACGCATATGGCCAGCATGTCGGCGATGGTCTTATTTAGACGCTCGGTCAGGCCGTTGGTCTCTGGGTGGTACGCGATGGTCCGGTGGTGACTTGTGTGGCTGTATCCCAAGATCGCCTGGGTTAGGTCAGCCGTAAACGCCGTGCCTCTGTCGGTGATGAGAACCTCTGGGGCGCCGTGTCGAAGGACGATGTTCTCAACGAAGAACTTCGCTACCTCGGCGGCACTGCCTTTGGGCAGGGCTTGTTTCGGCGTAGCGGGTGAGGTAGTCGGTGGCTACGACGATCAATTTGTTTCCGCAAGTCGACGTTGGGAACGGCCCCTGAGGAGGTCCATCCCGACCTGCTGGAACGGTCGCCGAGGAGGCTCGATCGGCTGAAGGAAGCCTGCTGGTCTTGTTGGCGGTGTCTTCCGTCGCTGGCAATCTCGGCACGTCCTTACGTAGCGGGCGACGTCGGCGGCAAGACGCGGCCAGTATTACATTTCCTGTACTCTTGCGATCGTGCGGGAAACACCGAGATGTCCAGCCGTCGGGTCGTCGTGTAGGGCCTGGAGGACTTCTGGTCTCATTGCTGATGGAACCACGAGAAGGTGTTTGGCTCGAAGGGGCGAGAAGTTCTTCTTTAGGAGGACTCCGTTTCGCAGGAAGAACGACGCCAGTCCTCTCTTGAATACCTTCGGAACAGTGGCGCTCTTGCCCTAGAGGTATTCGATAAGGCTCCTGAGTTCCGGGCCCGTTCGCTGTCCCTCGGCGAAGTCGTCGGCACTTATGGTCCCCAGGAAACCGTCATCATCCTGGTCGTCCAGCGGCGGTGGGTCGACGGGGGCACGAGACAGGCAGTCGGCGTCAGAGTGTTTTTTTTCCGGACTTGTAAACGACAGTAATGTCGAATTCTTGAAGTCTCAGGCTCCACCGTGCGAGGCGACCAGAAGGGGTCTTTCAAACTAGCTAGCCAACACAAGGCGTGGTGGTCGCTCACAACTTTGAAGGGCCTGCCGTAAAGGTAGGGGCGAAACTTTGATGTAGCCCAGATGATGGCAAGGCACTCCTTTTCTGTTGTGGAGTAGTTGCCCTCTGCCTTTGATAGCGACCGGCTAGCATAACTGATAACCCTTTCCACTCCGTCCGTCCTCTGCACAAGGACGGCGCCGAGTCCTACGCTGCTCGCGTCGGTGTGCGCTTCTGTTTCGGCGTGTTCGTCGAAATGCGCAAATAACGGAGGCGTTTGCAGGCGTCGTTTTAGTTCTTGAAATGCATCCTATTGCGGCGTTTCCCACTTGAACTCGACGTCGGTCCTGGTGAGGTTAGTGAGAGTCGCGGTGATGCGGGCGAAGTTTTTAACGAACCGCCTGTAATAGGCACACAAGCCGAGAAATCGACGCAAGGCCTTCTTGTCGGTGGGTGGCGTGAAAGCAGCGATGGCGGTTGTCTTTTGTGGGTTGGGGCGTACTCCGGATTTGCTTATCACGTGGCCCAAGAACAAAAGTTCTTCGTACGCGAAGCGGCACTTCTCTGGCTTGAGGGTGAGTCCGGAGATCTTGATTGCTTGAAGTACAGCTTCAAGGCGCCGCAGGTGTTCGTCGAAGTTCGAGGAAAACACACGACGTCGTCCTAGTACACAAGGCAAGTCTGCCACTTCAAGCCGGCCAGTACAGTATCCATAACGCGTTAGAAGGTCGCGGGGCGGAGCAAAGACCAAAAGGCATGACCTTAAACTCGAACAGGCCGTCTGGTGTTATAAAGGCAGTCTTTTCTCGGTCTCTCTCATCGACTTCGATTTGCCAGTAGCCCGTCTTCAGGTCCATTGACGAAAAGTACTTCGCGTTGTGGAGTCGATCCAGGGCGTCGTCTATTCGTGGGAGGCGGTACACAGCCTTCTTCGTGATTTTGTTCAGGCTACGATAGTCGACGCAGAAACGTAGCGTCCCGTCCTTCTTCTTCACCAAAACCACGGGAGACGCCCAGGGACTCTTGGACGGCTGGATTATGTCGTCGCGTAACATTTCGTCGACTTTCTTCTTTACGGCTTCGCGTTCTCGCGTCGAAATTCGATACGGGCTCTGACGGACTGGTCGGGCACTTTCTTCAGTTATGATACGATGTTTGGCGACTGGGGTCTGTCGAATTCTTGACGACGATGAGAAGCAGTCCTTAAATTGCAGGAGCAGATTTTTGAGCTGGTCTCGTTTCTGCTTTGGGAGGCTGGGGTTGATGTCGAAATCTGTTTCGGCACCTCGATTCGTCGAAGAATGTTCGGCAGTATCGGAGAGGGCGAAAGCATTGCTGGTGTCTACGAATTTCTCGATGTAGGCGACCGTGGTACCGATGTTGAGGTGCCTATATTCGTGGCTGAAGTTTGTCAGCAGTACCTTTGCTTTGCCGTCGCGCAACTCGGCGATGCCTCTTGCGACGCAAATCTGACGGTTCACAAGTAGGTGCTGATCGCCCTCGACGACGCCTTCAAGGTTAGCGGGTATTTCGGTGCCGACGGAAATGACGACGCTGGAAAGAGGCGGAATGGTGACCTGATCTTGTATTACATTCAAGGCATGATTCTCCGGCGACGTGTGGGGCGGCAACGCTTTTTCTGAAGTCAGTGTTATCGACTCAGGCCCCAGGTCGATGACGGCGCCGTGTTGACTAGGAAGTCCATCCCCAGTATCACATCCCTGGAGCAGTGCTGCAGAATTAGAACGCTGGCGGGATAGTCCGGTTATTGATGGTGACTCTTGCGGTGCAGACACCGGCCGGCGTTATTAGATGACCCCCAGCGGTCCTGATTTCAGGGCCTTGCCAAGCAGTCTTCACTTTCTTCAACTTCGTCGCGAAAGACCCACTGACGACGGAATAGTCGACTCCAGTGTCGACGAGAGCGGTGACGTTGTGGCCGTCGAATATTACATCGAGGTCGCTGGTTCGTCGTCGTGCGTTGCGGTTGGGTCGCGGCGTCGGATCACGGCTGCGTCGAAATGTTGTGGTGCTTCCATGCTGCGTCGTCAGGTTTTCTTCGGTCCGCGAGGTTTCGTCGGCAGGGCTTCGTCTGCTTCGCGTCGTGTTGCGCAGGTCTCGTCGCGTTGTCGTCGTCGGCGGCCGCGGAGGATCTTCGGCATTTCGTCGAACAGCAACCACACCTCCATCGGTGGCTGCCCTTAGTTTCCCGGATACGGGCTAGGCGACCGGCCCCGGTTCGGGCAAGTGTACTGCCGGCGATGCGGTGATATGTAGCGGCCGGGCGTCGGCGAGCGGGACGGTCGTCGGGGCGTCTACTGCCCTCCTGCGAGGTAGTCGGCGATGTCTTGCGGTCGTTCGCCCCGCTGTGGACGCGGAGCGTCGATGGTGAAACCACGCAGTCCCATCTGGCGGTACTGGCAGCGTCGGTACGTGTGGCCGGCTTCTCCGCAGTGGTAGCATAGTGGGCGGTGGTCGGGGGGCGCGCCACACGTCGGTCTTCCTCGGAGCGTAGCGCTGGCCGGCAAGTGGGTGGTATGGCGTCGGTGCTGGTGGCGGCGGTGTCTGGCGACGGAAATGCGGCGGTGCGGCCTCTTGTCGTTGGCGTGGAGGGGGGCGTCGCGTCGGGCTACAGCAGCGTAGCTCATGGCTTGCGGTTGAGGATTTGGTGGTTCAGGGGTTCCCAGGGACTGCTGGATTTCCTCTCTGACGATGTCTGCAATCGACGAAACTTGAGGCTGGCACGACGGGAACATACGGCGAAGTTCTTCCCGCACTACGGCCCTTATGGTCTCCCGCAGATCGTCGGACCAGAGTGGTTGGATCTCTGCATAGCCTGGCGTAGAGCTGCGGTTGAATTGCCGTGTGCGCATTTCCAGGGTCTTTTCGATGGTTGTCGCTTCCGACACAAATTCTTGGACACTGTTCGGTGGGTTCCGCATCAGTCCCGCGAAAAGCTCCTGTTTAATTCCTCGCATGAGGAGGCGAACTTTTTTGTCCTGGGGCATTTCGGGGTCGGCGGGGCGGAAGAGTCTGGACATCTCTTCAGTGAAGAGCGCCACGTTTTCATTCGGCAGCTGCACACGTGTTTCCAGGAGGGCTTCGGCCTTCTCCTTGCGGACCACACTTGTGAAAGTGGCCAGGAACCTGGCACGAAAAACATCCCACGTTGTGAGGTTTCGCCATTGATTCTCGAACCAGTTCCGAGCGGCGTCTTCTAAGGCAAAATAAACGAGCCGAAGCTTGTCGTCGTTGCTCCAGTGATTGAAGATGGCGACCCGCTCCTACGCTTCTAGCCAGCTTTTCGGATCTTCAACTGATGATCCGCGGAATGTTGGCGGCTCTTTGGGCTGCCGGAGCACGATTGGTGCAGGCGGCACTGGGGTGGTCATCGTGCCTGCGGTTGAAGTCACAGTCTTGGTTTTCCTGGTGTTTTCTGGCAGAAGTCCGTGTTCTGGCTGTAGTCCCTGCTGCCTACGCCTGGTTCGACGATGAGGGTTGTCGTTTGCGTAGTCTTCTTCGCGGGTTGGGCTGGGTTCACGGCTTGACGGGGGCGTCCGGAACATGAACGAGCAGCACCTCCACCAGATGTCACCTGGTCGTGACGTCGACGAAGGCAGTAGGCAGTAGTCTAAGATGAAACACTTTATTTGGGCAGAACTTGTAGCCGGTTAACTGAAGGTGAGATTACAGCTATAAACGCTGGCACTGATAGCGGCGAACAGAGCGTCGCCCGTCGATCAACTGAACATCGTTGGAACGCGCCGGCTTTTATTAATCACGCGTCGAACATTCTAGCGTTATCACTAGTCGTCGCGAAAGCTGTGGAATAATCTTGAGTGTTACCGTCTTGCGTACAATCTTGACAAAACGATCTACTACAACCGAGAAGCTTCTGGAACAATAAGGCGCGGTCGACGCCGAGTACTACTGATAGTCTTTGTGGGCGGAAACCAAATACAGTAAAAGAAACGTGCGTGGGAGTATAATAAGATACTTCGATACATTCGCAAATTTGTTGTTATAGACCCCCATAATCCATTTCATTTCATATTAATGAAATGTCGGTTAGTATCTGAAATGTTTTGTCCTTAAAGGGTCACTAAAGAGAAAAACGATTTTTTGATAATTAGTGAAGTGCAATGCCACAATACCGAAAACGCCACTCTTATCGCGAGACAACGCTTGGTAGGCGAGCAAGCGCGCTAAAAAAATGCTGGTGGAGACGCCACCTTGAGTTTCCCGCACCAACCATCATGACGTCATACATTTTGACGGCGTCTACTAGGTCACACGTAGTTACTAATCGGTAAAAATGAAGTACATTGTCGTCTGTGGGGGTCATATACATACGAAGTTTCACAAAATTTCACCGAGCCAATGTCGCGAAAATACGAAAAATACATTTTGAAATCAGTGACACGTCACGTGCGGAGATGTCGGCGTGAAATTTAAAAATTAAACATCAACCTCGGTTTTATCCTCCAATAATGAACTTATGATGGTGAAACTTACGACATTAGTGTTCTCAGAGTACAGTTTATCAATCTAAGGCACTGTTTCACTTTAGTGTCCCTTTAACTGGACAGCTCTTTAGACACTTCGACGACAGCAGTTCTTGCTTGCCATGTCCGTAATGGATGGGAGTCACTGCTGAGCTTGCCAACCAACTAGCGGGTTGCCATGAACCACACGAGCTTCAATAAGAAGCCTCGACACGATTGCGCGAATACCGGTGTGCAGTTTTACTTTCTCCATAAACAACCGATTATGCAATTACGAATCACCGGTGTGCAGCAACAACGCTGGTAGCGATATTTTTTGCGACGCATGCTGTATACGTATAGCTCATAAAACTGCAATTAGCTTTCATATTCTTATCTGCTGGCGTAAAGAGTCCGTTATCTATGCACTCACCAACATGTAATCAATTTTTCTTCGACGAGAGAAACGGTGCACCCCAGAAACACCTCAGACCCATTGTATCGTCACGTGCTGGTGACTATGAAGAAAGCGACAGTCATTCTGGTAGAGAGAAAACTCTTGATTGTGCTAATTTGTGACCGTAAATCTAAGCAACTCAATGTACAAACAAAGGGCGCTTTACTCTGATTGCAGCAATAAATGTCGTCGGCCTTCGGTAATCTGATCATCGGCAGAACGCGTTTGTTTTATACATCAGTGATCGCACCTACCAGCGTTATCGCTGGTGCTCGCGGGAGCTCACGAATGAACTAGAGTACGCGCGTACTGCGCGTAATCGCAATAATCATTGTTGGGTTTTTACGTTCCAAAACCACTATACACTGTAATATGATTGAGGGACGCAGCATGTGGAGAACTCCGGAAATTGTGACCATCAGGTGTTCTTTAGAGTGCAATTAAATCGTAGTACATGCACCTCTAGCATTTCGCCTCCATGGAAATGCTGCCGCCGCGACAGTATTTGCGCATAATCTTAACAGAACAGTCTGATAATAATAATATCTGGGGTTTAACGTCCCAATACCACGATAGGATTATGAGAGACGCCGTAATGGAGGGCTGCGGAAATTTTGACCATCTGGAGTTCTTTAACGTGCACTGACATCGCACAGTACACGGGCCTCTACCATTTCGCCTCCATCGAAATGCGACCGCCGTGGTCGGGATCAAACCCGCGACCTTCGGGTCAGAACATTCTCAGACAATCTCTAAGATTCCGAAACGTTGCGGCGCGGCTTGCGCCGAATGCTGATAAATTTTTGGTGGTTTAAACCAGATCATACCACAATAAAAAAATGAGAACGCGTGGCAGTATGGCAGTATAGCTGCACAAATGGTCACAGGAAAACGCCGCTATTCACGCTATTGCCGCCTGTAGCTCCGATCACCTGGCAGTTAGTAATAGTAAAAAAATTGACGGCAGATCCACGAGGTGAATGATGATGAGATTGGGCGAAGCTGCTGGAAGTAATCATCGGTTAAACATGAAATTTGTTCCGTTAATTCGCCCGATAAAATGACGTGAAACGATTGATTAAATGTTTTATCAAACTTTTATTGCTGGTTTCCGTTGTCCTTTCATTATGACCGCTTTGTGGTCGGTGAAATGCAAGCTAAGTGGTTCTTGCACTGGTTGCAGCGGCATCCTTATCCATACGAGCACACACCGACGGCAACGAGCATCGTCAACTACAAACCTGTATCGCGATATGGTTTTGATTATAAAACCATTGCGTTA
>JALIZH010021089.1:0-47738 GCA_030522465.1 Rhipicephalus appendiculatus
CGACTGCCGAATCCGAGTTCTGCACTTTGCCCACGAGCGATACCTCCTGGGGCTCCTCCTCCTTGGCATTCCTGCGAATGTGATTGTTCAGCGAAGAACTCATTGGTTGTATAAGGGGGGTGCAGAACAGTTACATCACACTTAAGCCACCGAAAGTATTCGAATACGCATATTGGTGGCATATTCTACCATAACCTCATAATATTTAAAGAAACAAAAATCTGTTTGTTGTGCGATGAAAACAGCACGGAGGGGGTTATATTTTTGTGGTGCTTGAATCTGTGGCTTGTGACTTATTCAACACGTTCCTGACAGCGATAGTGCCGTGGTACGCTCTATCTACTCACTACTAACTCTACCTCTCTATAGTTCACTAGATTTTCACTAACATTGCTAACCGCCCTTCGGGTGTCAGCCGTTTGCGCCAGACAATACCAGCGTTGTCAGCGGAAAAGTTACTGTCATTTTATTGTGCGTCCATGTTTTCTTTACATAGTTGCAAGTTAAGGCCAGCTACAGTCCAGGCAACGAATCACCCTGAAACTTCGGAACTTCGCCCAAAATCTGCACTATCAGAACACGCACCACAACGCACCATTAATTTAATTGAGGAGAGGCTGTTATGGCCATAGGTCGGCAAAATAAATGGAGCTCACTCAGACTCACTCAATAAATATATTTTTCGCTTAGGACTCACTCGGACTCAAACTCACCAAAATTTTGCTGAAGCAGACTCACTCGGACTCAGACTCACGAAATTTCTCTTCAGCCAAACTCACTCGGACTCAGACTCACCGGTGTTTTCGTCATCCAGACTCACTCGGACTCAGACTCACTAAACTTTTCCTCAAACGGACTCACTCGGACTCAGACTCACTAAACTTTTCCTCAAACGGACTCACTCGGACTCAGACTCATGAATATTTTCGTCAACCTGACTCACTCGGACTCAGACTCACCAAAATTTTCCTCAAGCGGACTCACTCGGACTCAGACTCACTAAAATTTAACTCAGCCGGACTCACTCGGACGAAAATATTACTCAGCCCTACTCGCTCAGACTCAGACACACGAAAATATAACGAAAATATAACTCAGCCGGACTCACTCACCAAAATATTTGTCAGCCGGACTCACTCGGACTCAGACTCACAAAAATTCTCCTAAAGCGGACTCACTCGCGGACTCACACACTCGCCTAACTTTTTATCAACCAGACGTACTCGGACTAAAAATTAGCAATATTCGATTTCGCCCGGCTCATCCAATAAATGTCGAAGGAGCGCCATAAAATAGCTTATGTAGAATAACACATGTAAAGGGTTCACAAGTGTCAGGAAACCTTCAAAATATATGTATTATAGCTTTCAACGTACAAAAAGAAGTTATTTCCCGTGCATCGCAATGTCTATCGTAAAGAGAAATTCAACATTAGACGCGATTTTTGCAATATTGAGAATATTTTCTTTAAATATAAGAATGGGTATACCGACCTTCGAGGAACATTAGGTTTTCATTCCTGTTACCTTTCAAATGCGCTATGCGCACGCGCCATTTGTTTTCAATGGGCGAGCGCGTACGTGCGTTTTTGGCAGACCCAATTATAAATGAAGTCCTTTCTTACGCTTAGCCGTTCGAAGGCCTAATCACGCTACTTGGGAACGAAGAAAGCTTGACATTACGTTATGGCACTTTTCTAAACACGTTCATGAAACTGCCAATGGTCTTGCAGTCGATTTACCGCTCATTGACAACGCGAAAAAGAAAATAATATGAGGCGGCCATCTTTTGCAGAATCGGGCTCACCACCCTTGACAAATTTTGGAAACATGGCTTTATAGGGTGCATGGTTCTGCCTCTCTAAAGGTTCGAAAACACCTGCCACGATAGTCTATAGTGGTTGTGGTGCTTGACTGCTCACCCGAAGATCACGGCATCGAATCCCGGCCGCATTTTCGATGGATGCCGAAACGCTTGAGCCATGTGTGCTTACATTTTGGCGCACGTAATGAACCCCAGGTAGCCAATATTTCCGCAGCCGTCGACTACGGCACCCCTCATAATCACATCATGGCTCTCGGACGTTAAACGCCAATAATTATTATACTAGTGTTTCGAATTTTGGAAACGGTAAGTTCGGTTTTAGTCGATGTCATGCTTTCGCAAAGTGATTGCGGATAATATAGGTTCGTATTTTACGTCGCAAAGCCAAGATGTGGTTGTCAGAGGCGCCGTAGTGGAGGGCTCCAGATATTTAGACCACCCAGGGTTCTTCAACGTGCATCTTAATCTAAGTACACGGGTTGTGACTGCGTTTGTTTCAAGCAAGATATTTTTCGGAGCCGGCTAAGAACCAGTTGTAACTGTTAGTGACTACTCTATCTCGTGGATAATGGTAAAGAGTCGTATCAGTACCACGCTGGATACGGACACAAGGCAAAAAGGAACGTGCATAGGCGCGCCGATGAGAGCCGGCCAGTGTGTTCAAATGTATGGTGGAAGCTTTTTGCATAGTCTGGTACAGACCATGCAAAACGAGGTGGCAATTTTCTGCTTTCCAAAAACCCCAATTGCTGACAGTCAAGCCGATTGCAAGAATGCCGTATTGAAAGGTGGGGACGCGGGCACCGCTTCACAGTGACCCTACTAGTCCCCAGAAAAAACAGGAATATTCATTTCTAAGAAAAAAAGTCACTAGACAAGGCCCTGAACTGACAACTAGAGGGTTTACTACAAACCAGACGCAATAAATTCACATACCTAACCCTGCGCTATTAGCAATTTTATTTCTTTTTATTCTCACTGCGTCGCTATTATATCTATCCTTAATAACTTATTATTTGTATTGTTTTTACTTCGATGTAACTGCTACTCTCTTACGCATTCTCAAATGCACAGCTCCCCTCTGTAATTCCTTCGGGCCTTCAGGGTACTATTAAATAAATAAATAATTGAGAAGCCTATTTTCAGCGGGTAAATGGGGCAGCGGAGGTTGCCATAACGTACTGTTTTTCTTTGCAAAATGACAGACTGATGGGCAATTGGTGTGGGTTCATAATGACATCTAGTGATTCATGAAACATATGAGAAATGCGCTAATTTGTCTCCCGTGAGGGGACATCGCCCAGCGACTTATGATCGAAAGCCAGTGCTACAACAAATACAAAATGAGTGACATGAAGGCAGTACGTGCGCTTTTTTTTCTTTCCTGCTTCAAAGCCTACATTCTCGAAAGATGCAGGGAGGGGGGGGTAAGGGATGGAGAGCAGTGCTCGAGTCTCGTATATTTATGAGACCGCTCCTTATCGTCATACCAGCGCATACTCCCCCCCCCCCCCCCCCCACTCTCTATTTTTCCCATTGAAGTTCTGAAACAAAATTTTGAAGGCTAGATAACATGTGGGATAGACTTGTGTACACACACGCGCATCATCTACGAAATACCAACAGATAATATAGCTTAGAAGAACGGAGCGTTGGGCGAGTTGGTATTGCATTGTAAATGACATTTAGCGCAAAAGGACGCACGAACACGAAAGGAAGAAACCACGAGATCCTTTCGTGTTCGTGTGTCCTTTTGCGCTAAATGTCATTTACAAGATAATATAGCATAGGACGTATTTAAAATCGGTTTTAAAGTTCCTGTCACCCTACGTTGCAGCTAAACGTGCCTTCGTTTATTGTGTAAACAACCAACCACCCACTGCGTCACGAGTTTAAATATAAAACTCCAACCAAAATCACCAATCGTCGCCACAGCAGCGGATAGACGAACGGAAGACAATAATTCATGACCTGTACACCAGTGGCTACACAAAGGCGTTTATTCGCAGAGCCCTCCGTAAGAGAAAAGACGGGGGAAACGTGACACCAACGGCGCCGTGTGTCGATCCCCTACATTGCGGGCGCCAGCGAAGCAATAGCCCGTATACTAAGAAAGGCAGGGGTCGACGTTTCCCACAAGCAATCCACCACCATCGGCAGTTTCATCCCTCGGCCCAAAGACAGCGCGTCTGCGGAAAAAGCGCAGGGCGTCGTGTAACGGATCACGTGCGCCGACTGCCCCGCTTCCTACATAGAGGAAACCAAGAACTTCCATGAAAGAATGCGGCAGCACAAGAATGACCTCCGTCACTTGAACAGCGGACGGACCGAAGTGACCGAGCACTGCTAGCGGTTTGACCACCATACCAGTCCCGACGGCGCAGTGATTTTGGAAAAAGAAAGGAACCTTCGCCGGCGGCCCCTCCTCAAATCCTGCTACATTGAGCAGACAGCGCGAAACATCAACCACAGCACGGGGGGCACTGCCCTCCCTCTACTGGCAGGGCTTGCGACGACTCACAGCAAACAATCACGCCTGGCAAGAAGGCGTTGCACATATCGGGCCTTCTCACCCCTGAACAAGAAGCCGATCATGCTTCGAAACGTCGCGGTTTCTTAAAATAAAGTTTGGCTGGAGTTTTCTCTTTTCTCCAGTTTTCTGTTATCCCAACCAGACAGACTTCTGCCGAATGTTCACTTTTGAAAGAATAGAGATATTTGTGTTGCAGGTCCCAAGCCTAGAGTGTCGAGCTCGTTGCTTCGTTTTGTACTCTCCTTGCATTCCTTGGGGGGGTATTAGGAGCTCGAAAGCAAGATACGAGAAACGAGCCTGGGAAACGGCCGTGCCATGAAGCTTTTTGCCGTGTGGCTTGGACGAACACAATGGCGACTGAGGGACCACCGAAAGTGCTTCGGCGCGTCAGCGCTGACTATGAATGGAAAGGTGTTTGAATAGGAAAGAAAATAAAAAATACGAAAAAAAAAACGGGGTTTGCTTGAGTCGGGGACTGAACTGCAGGCGTGCTGGGAAAATATGGCAGCAATATCTTCCAAAGAGAGTCTAGAATTCGAAGAGGTCATTAAAGTTTAAAAGCTCCTTGAATTGCCGAGAGGTAACAGAATTCTTTGACCACATTACAGCCCGAAGAAATTTGTTTTTGCAAGTCATCAAGCGTCGCGTATGGCATGAATGGTGCGTTTCTACCCCCTTCCTCCTTGAAATCCGGTCGCTACAACTTTCGAGCTACCACGGGGGCAAGCTTTATCTAGCCACTTTAAATAACGAAGCCGCTGTTTAATTGGTAGCGAATGACATGACGAAAGCCGATGGTCTGTGTCGTCGCTACATTTTTAACAAAGCTTGAAATTCGGCGAGATGGTGCATAGCTACTGGGAAATTTGAGCGCGGTACAATGCATTCACAAGGCATTCAAAAGCGCCCGTCCTGTCTCTCTCGTACTTGTGAATGTCTTGTTTGGCGCTCGAAAATTTCCCAATTGCCACATTTATTCATGAAAAAACCGAAGCGAGATCTAAAGACACAAGCGGTTCAATGCAACAGAGAGCGAAGGGGCGCTCGATGTTCGCGAATCGTGCTGCTTTGTCGTATTTGAATCCACATAGATGATGAAGCTCGAACATTGCACTCATTCTCCGTTGATTAGGTACACAGTTGTAGATCAAACTCAATGTGGATCACGATGTCGCTTAACAAAAGTGGCCTGGAGTTGTACATGTGTCAGAAGATGCTGCACAGCCCACTTACATGCCCTCGTATATGAGGGCATGGACAGCTTGATAATTTGAAAAACAATTTCTAGGGCTTTACAAGACCTAGAAATTATTTCTAGGTCTTGTTGGAAATTAAGTCTATACGATTACAAGGCACGCCATAAAAGGAGGCTATAAATATTTGTAACCATAGGTCGGCAAAATAAATGGAGCCCACGCAGACTCACTCAATAAACGTTTTTCGCTTAGCACTCACTAGCACCCAGACTAACCAAAATTCAGCTGAAGCGAACTCACTCGGACTCAGACTCATTAATATTTTCTTCAACCGGACTCACTCGGACTCAGACTCACCAAAATTTTGCTGAAGCGAACTCACTCGGACTCAGACTCATTAATAATTTCTTCAACCGGACTCACTCGGACTCAGACTCACCAAAATTTTGCTGAAGCAGACTCACTCGGACTCAGACTCACGAAATTTCTCTCCAACCAAACTCACTCGGACTCAGACTCACCGGTGTTTTCGTCATCCAGACTCACTCGGACTCAGACTCACTAAACTTTTCCTCAACCTGACTCACTCGGACTCCGACTCACCAAAATTTTCCTCAAGCGGACTCACTCGGACTCAGACTCACCAAAATATAAGTCAGCCGGACTCACTCGGACTCAGACTCACCTAAATATAATTCAGCCGGACTCACTCAGACTCAGACTCACGCCTCAATCTGAGTCTGAGTGAGCCTGAGTGAGTCGACTCATGAGTGAGTTTGCCGACCTATGGTTATGGCGGCCACAGTTTCTCAATGTTAACTCGTACGGCTTTCTCCATTAGCGTGTGCAGGGTTACCCTTCGGAAGGCGAAGGTTTGTCGCAGCGCACCCCCCCTCTCTATTTAGTCAATGTACGGGGCAGACCTTGCGCCTCCCCTATCAGGTAACCAGGGCGTGGGGGCGGCCGCCCCCGTGCCCCCTCCCCCCCTCTTGCGCACGCCTCTGGCGTTCGCCATATCCTTCATATACTTTCGGCTGTGGAACAAACTCGACAACACACAAGTGTAACGCGCCCCCTACTGGTTCAACTTTCTTATAATAAATTTTAAAGTTAATTGTGTGCTCGCCAGCATATTTACTTGCTTATGTGGCCATCGAATCAAACCATATCAACATACGGATGGATGTGCTAGGACTAATTCGTACTTAATTTGAGGCTCCGGCTACGAACGAACAAAACAGAAAAAGAGTAATTATTATTATCTGGTAAGGTTACAGTATAGCGGCAAGCGTGTACGCCAGGCGAAATGGCGAATCATCAAAAAAGCGAACTCGGATAAAAAAAGAGGCATCAACACGCATTAGCACGTACACTTTACAAATACGCTGACACAGTAATTCCAAGGTTGCTAGACTGGTGCTTTACATGAACTTGGATCTCGATCCGCTTCGCTCCGGGTCAGCTGTCTCGATCGCCATCAAGTGTGGCTGCTGCTACTAGTTGCCAAGCAATCAGGATCTAGTTTCGCGCTGATATCAGCCGAATGTGAATATGAGAGCCAGATTGTGATATGAAGAGAGTGATCGTTCTAATCTCGGACAGGCTCATCGCGATGAGCAGTGCCTGATCCAGATCGGGCCTGCTCCGGATAAGTTCTGATGGTATTCAATAGTGCCTGTGTGACACCTCTGTTGTGGCCTGTTTAACAGAATCGCTTCAGTAGGGGTGACCTTAAGATTTCGGACTTGCCGAGGTTCAAGAGGATCCCCCGGCTGAAGGTTGCCGCTTCACAGAAGAAAACAAGGTGAGGTGGGGACCACTTCCTAATACGGCAAAGGCATAAACGTGTACGCTCACCTGCCGTCCTTCTTTGAAGGCGTGGACATCCCACTGGCACTCACGTCCACAGCTGACGGGGTCGATCTCTTGCCCCAGCCCAACATTATGGCACCAGGCTACCAGAAGGAACGGAGGCCAGCCCCGCACGCTCACCGCTGACCGGCTTCTTCATCGTCGTCTTCTTCTCTAGCTCATGCCCAACACAGGATGATGATGATGACGACGATGATTCCCGGGATAATGGCACAACCCACTGCGGGGGATCGGCCACGAAAAGTGCGGCAGCAGAATTCGCGAAAAAAAAAAGACGAAGAAGAAGAAAGAGGTAGGGAGGACATGTGAACGAGATAATCTATATGTAAGCAAAAATATTTGTCATAATTTTGGCGTCTTTTTTTTGAAATGCTACTTAAACTAACGTCAATCAAATGAAATAATTAAACTAATATAGATAAGGTAAATAAAAGAACATTTTAAATGTACTGACAATATTAACATGGCATTCTCTTTGTTTCTTTTATGAAATTACATACAGCATCGTATACGCCCCTGTTGCAGTGCCCCAGTGCCGACGCCCCCAGGGAGAGTAATGCCGATGTGGAAAGCTCAAGGCCATTTTTTTTGAAAAGGTGGTTTCAGGAATCTGCCTTATGTTCTGATATCTGCGACATTCAATGAAGAAATGTTCGATCGTTTCTGATTGATTACAATAGCCACATTGGGGGGAAGGAACGAATCCAGGCCTGTGCAGGAGATTGGCATTTGTCTACTGCTTCTTTCTCTTCTTCACATCAAGAATAGTGCCAGTACCCATTCCTTGGATTGGACAACAAATGCGTGAATGGTTCTATTAAGGCTAAGCTAAAGCACTTAAAAATGACTTTGCATTCTATAATCAAACCTTGTTCTCAGCTGAATTCAAAAATTGATGAGCGAGTTCTCGAAGTGAACGCAAACAGCATTTCTTTTTCAAAGAAATAGAAAAAAAAAAACGCCAGCACAGAGAGCGAAAGCTGGAATAGCGGCCTTACAAAAATACACTCTGTATATGCTATATAAGATTATACTACGCTCTGAGCTCTCCCTACTCTCTTGTCTCCTCCTCCCCGTCCCATCACTCACACTCTCCGTCACCTCCCTTCCTTGCCAGGTGCTAAACTATACTCTACAAGGCTACGCTATGCTTTACTTTTCCCCCTCCTTTCTCTTGTGCCCACCCTTACATAATTTCTCCTCACCGTCACTTTCATTTCTCACCTCTTGCTTTACTATACTATAGATTACTACAAATTCCCTTGACATACTATACTATAACGCCTGTGCAGCACCTTACCCTCTCCAATCCTGCTTTCCCTCTACTCAACTCCACTACCCTTTCTCAGCTCTTTCTCTGCTATAGTACACTATACACGGCTAAGCTCCGCTTTGCCATCTCCCATCCTTCTTTCCATCCTCTTTAACCTCACTTTTATTTCGCGCGCCCTTGCTATACTATAATATGCACGGCTATGCAAGGCAAGCAGCAGCTTTGGACATAACCGCTTTCTGTGGCGCATACCCGGTATATATTCTCTCCTCCTTTCCTTCGTCCTCACACTCGCATCACTCCTCCAGGCCCTCACTACTTTTTCCCCGCCCTCTTGCCGTGCTGTTGTGAAGTGTCATTAGCCCGCCGCTATCACCATAATTTTCCTGCCACCGCGCCGCACCTCTCGCGCAGCTCGATTGGCAAGCTTGAAGAGAACGAGGTCACAATCCTGGCCGGTCTGGACGCAGCAGCCGCCGCCGCTGCGCTTCGGCCATCACCTGAATAAAGTGGCGAGTACGGCACGGCCAAGTCGGTCACGCTCCCGTGGTGTTTTCGCTTCAACAGGGGATATGAAAAATGTACAGCGCCATCTGTCGACGATTCTGTCAGCTCAATTCGCCATTTTTTGTTGGGCACTAAAACGAAACCAGTCAGATATCGCAGCCTTGACGCTGCTAGCTGCTGATTGTTTATCTTCGTCCTGCGATGCAATCCTAAAGCTTCGTGCGCTGTTCAGGCGACAAGGGAACCCTGACAACGCCGGGAACAAGGTAGGACTAATTGCAACCGAATTTATCAGTTACATGACTGGTAGGCAAGGACATACCGACACGCACTTGTTTCGTCAAGGAGATTTGCACTGTGTTTAGGTTACGGAAATTCCTGGCACGCGCTAAAGCTCTTTGCAACCTGAGTTCTTATCTCTCTGTACAATTTAAGTGCTCGGCTGAAAAATAGCTAGTCTTACAGAACAATATATTACGACATTTGCATTTTAAAACAAACCCTCGACATCCTACGCGTGCGAGCGAGCATGATTGATCAACATTAGCTTGTCGGGGTTGCAGATGGACGAAAGCAAGGACTTACAAAATTACACGTGTATAAGCAGTGTCATGCTGCGCAAGTCCGCTGTAAATCGGTGCCGCACACGAGGCCCGATCGCGAACATCTACACAGCCCCGCTTCGCAAGTTTCACAACGCAGTGTGCGCCCACCTTGTGTGCGCCGAAGTACGTAGTCCGCACGCCTCGCCTACCCTTCGCTTTACACCTTCTTATCCCTCCACTTTTATTTTTCGTCTGCTTCTTCGACCCTTCAGTCAGCGTGCGATGTGAACAAGGAGCGCTCAGTTATGGAGCCGTACTATAGATGGAGATATTGCTACATAGCTACCACGTCAAGGAAGAGACATTCTCCGTACAGAAGACGACGAAGAGGACTGGCCTGTCCGCTGTGCGTGCTGCCCTCCATCTTGATCGATCGGTGTAAATACACTCGCAAATAGTCACGTCTCGTCTGATTTTACGTAACATATTTGTGGTGGAGGTGCTGGTTCTTCCCTGTACCCATCACGAAGCTCCGCAACGGCCGTATCATCGCGGGACCGACCATGGCACAGGTTGAAGGAACATCGTCTTCACCACCCGCCCCTATCGCGACTTCTACCTATGTCGTCCTACCTCCTGCTCGTGATCCTGGCGTATTTTCCGTGCAGGATGGCGTTGACATTGACAGATGGATCAACCTGTATGAACGGGTCAGCGCCGGCTATAGGTGGGACCCGACCCTTATGCTCGCCAACGTGCTTTTCTACCTTGATGATCCTCCGCGGGTGTGGTTTGAGACGCACGAAGCCGACATTACAAGCTGGGACTCCTTCAAAGAGAAGGTCCGCGACCTTTTTGACAACACCGCTGGACGGCAGATGGCTGCGCGGAATCAACTGGCAACTCGGGCACAGACACCTACCGAATCGTACGTCGCGTATATTTACGACGTCATCGCCCTTTGCCGCCTAGTTGACTAGCACATGCCTGAGTCTGACAAGGTGTCACATGTGTTGAAAGGCATCGCAGACGACGCCTTCAACCTGCTCGTCTATAACAACGTTGCCACCGTCGATGCAATCATCAAAGAGTGCCGGCGGTTTGAACAAGCAAAGAGCCGCCGTATAGCTCAGCGATTCACACGACTGCCCAATACAGCCGCAACTTCGTCGTGTGAAGCCGCTCGCCAGCCGGCTACCTACGACAACGTCACCCGTATCGTTCGTCGGGAGATCGAAGCTGCCTGTCCAGCTCCTATTCAATCGCCCATTTTCACAACACACGCCACTGACCCATCACAGCCATCGGTAGCCTAAATTCAAGCAGTGGTCAGGCAGGAGTTTGAGAACCTCGGTCTTCCATCCGCGTGTCCCCTGACTGACCCTGAAGTACGGCCTTACCCCCCCCGGAAACGCTCGCCGATCCTCTCTTACATGGCCCCTCCGGAACCCTGCGGAATGGCGAACCCCTGACGGCCAGCCTATCTGCTTTTCCTGTCATCAGCCTGGGCACGTTTCTCGCTATTGCCGTCGCCGTTGGTCAAACCCTCTACGCCAGACCTACCCTAACTACATGCGCCCTACCACTTCTAGACGTTCAGCCGCTGCACCTCCCGTTTCTACTCGTCGTCTCCTCACGAGCCTCTCACCACTGACGCCCCTTCGCCCGTTCGCCACTACTCTCGCTCCCCGTCGCCGCAACGCCGCCAATCCCTGTCCGCACAGCCTCGACGCTTTCCCTCGCCGACCTTCCGTGGACGTTCACAGCAGGAAAACTAGATATTGCAGCTTATGGAGGTGAAGCTGCAATGCCATCGACGCCTGCAAATCCTCTACTGACGCTCCCCACACACCACAGCCTGCTTGAAGTAAAAGTCGACAATGTTACTGTGACCGCCCTTGTTGACACAGGCGCTCACCTATCTATGATGAGTGCTCCTCTACGCCGCCGTTTGCAGAAGATCATGACGCCCTCTACGACACAAACAATACGTGTGGCCGATGGCGGCACTGTAGAAGTCATAGGAATGTGCACTGCTCGTGTCAGCATTGCCGGTCGTCACACCGTAGTCCTTTTTGCCGTTCTACCTCATTGCCCCCATGACCTTATACTTGGCCTTGATTTCCTTTCGGAACACTCGGCTTTAATTGACTGCTCTTCTGGCACGCTCAGTCTCGATCTTCCCCTTCTGTCCGATACATGTGAAAAGCCCGTCAGCCGCTTGAGTCCAACCAATTTTGTTCGCTTGCCGCCTCGCACAGTTACGTACGTCTGTTTGTCATCGACCCCTCCAGTTCCCGACGGAGACTACATCGTTACACCGATAACAGACGTACGACTGACGCGCAGTGTTACTGTGCCGCATACCATCGCCACCATTGTGGATAACTGTGTTCCTTCCACTCCTAAATTTCGGTCTCATTCCCCAAGTCTTGCCTCACCAAATGTCGCTTGCCCAACTCACTGCCATAACAGACGATGACATCAACGTTATCGCCGTAACTGCCCCAGACCAAGCTGAAGTCTCACGGTTACCCAGTTCGGACGACGCCATTTTTCGAAATATGATTGCACCAGACCTTTCGCCTGATCAGGCCGATGCTCTCTGCCAGGTTTTGGTCTCCTATAGTGACATTTTCGATATCCGTGATCGTCCGTTGGGCCAGGCTAAGATTGTGACTCACTGAATTAACACCGGTGACTCTGCGCCCATCCACCGTCGGCCTTACCACGTGTCCGCATCAGAGCGAGCAGTGACTCAAAAAGAAGTGGCCAAAATGCTAGCAAAAGACATCATCGAACCATCGTCAAGCCCTTGGGCCTCCCCAGTGGTCTTAGTCAAAAAGAAAGATGGCTCCTGGCGTTTCTGCATTGATTATCGGCACCTCAACAAAATTACCAAAAAAGACGTGTACCCTCTTCCACGTATTGACGACGCACTCGACTGTCTCCATGGCGCCACCTTCTTTTCATCTCTCGACCTCCGATCTGGCTACTGGCAAATTGCTGTAGATGAAATGGATCGTGAGAAGACCGCATTCGTTACCCCCGACGGCCTTTACCAATTCAAGGGCATGCCCTTTGGTCTCTGCAACGCTCCAGCAACCTTCGAGAGAATGATGGACACACTACTTCAAGGACTTAAATGGTCGACATGCTTGTGCTACTTGGACGACGTGATAATCATCTCAGCCACCTTCGCCACACACATTGAACGCCTTTCCACCATTCTATCAATATTCCGACAAGCCGACCTACAGCTAAATTCCTCGAAGTGCCACTTCGGTTTTCGTCAAATTACTGTGTTGGGCCACCTTATTGACGCTTCCGGTGTACGACCAAACCCGGCGAAAGTACGCGCTGTAACGAACTTCCCCGTTCCGCGCTCTATCCATGACGTTCGCAGTTTCGTGGGCCTATGCTCTTACTTTCGCTGGTTCGTGAAAAACTTTGCGGCATTCGCACGCCCCCTCACTGACCTTCTCAAACACGACGTCCCGTTTTGTTGGGGTCCTCTCCAAGCTGACGCCTTCTCTCAACTAATCACCGCTCTAACGACACCGCCTATACTTGCACATTTTGACCCAGATGCTCCTACAGAAGTGCGCACAGACGCTAGCGGTCACGGCATCGGCGCAGTTTTAGCCCGAACTCAGCGGGGCATTGATCGTGTAATTGCATACGCAAGTCGTCTCCTTTCGAAGGCTGAGCGCAACTACTCTATAACAGAACGGGAATGCCTTGCCCTTGTCTGGGCGGTTTCGAAATTCCGTCCTTAATTGTATGGCCGCCCGTTCCGATTCGTCACAGATCATCACGCCCTCTGTTGGCTTTCGTCACTGAAGGACCCTACTGGACGGCTTGGTCGTTGGGCGTTGCGTCTTCAGGAGTACTCCTACTCAGTTGCCTACAAGTCTGGCCGCCTCCATCTGGACGCCGATTGCTTGTCCCGCTACCCTGTTGACCACCCAGACGAATCGGCCATGGAGCCGAGCCCCAGCGTAATGTCCATGTCTCAGTTTCTTCAGATTGGTGACGAACAGCAGCGTCGCGATGCTTCCTTGCGATCCCTCATTGACCGTCTCGAATCTGCCCCTAACGACGCATCACTCCGCATGTTCGTCCTCTTGAATGGCACGCTGTACCGTCGTAGCATCCAGCCAGATGGCCCTGAGCTGCTTCTCGTCGTGCCTAAGCATCTGCGTTCAACGGTCCTGCATGAGCTTCACGACGAACCGACTGCCGGCCACTTGGGCGTATCTCGCACGTACGACCGCGTCCGGCGCCGCTTCTTTTGGCGTGGTCTCGCCCGGTCCGTTCGACGTTACGTGGCCTCCTGCGACAAATGCCAACGTCGGAAGCGACCTGCCGCACCTCCTGCTGGACTTCTTCACCCGATCTTCATTCCTACCAAACCTTTCTTCCGTGTTGGTGTAGACCTTCTCGGTCCTTTTCCTGAATCAAACGCTCGGAACAAGTGGGTCGCCGTTGCTATAGACCATGCGACCAGGTTTGCCATCACTAGAGCGCTCCCCACCAGCACTGCTACTGACGTTGCCGACTTTTTGCTCCACGATGTCATTCTACACCATGGCGCTCCTCGCCAATTGTTCACCGACCGTGGCAGCGCATTTTTGTCAAGGGTAATCAATGATCTTTTGCGCTCTTCCTCAACGCAACACAAGCTGACCACTTCGTACCATCCTCAAACAAATGGCCTCACCGAGCGCCTAAATCGCACCCTCACGGACATGCTCTCGATGTATGTCTCATCTGATCACCATGACTGGGATCTAGCGCTACCTCACGTCACCTTCGCCTACAATTCATCTCGTCATGACACCGCCGGTTACTCACCTTTTTATATGCTCTATGGCCGTGATCCGACGTTACCGCTGGACACCCTACTACCGGCCACAACACCTCCGCCGAGCGAATACGCACGTGATGCTATCGCTCGTGCCGATCACGCACGTCAGATCGCCCGCTCTAGGCTGTTCGCTTCTCAAGCAATCCAGAAGGCTATCTACGACAGCAGGCATGTCGACGTTCGCTTCTCACCCGGTTCCCTAGTTCTCCTGTGGTGCCCAGTTCGTCGTGTCGGCCTGTCAGAGAAGTTGCTATCTCGGTACATGGGTCCTTACCGTATCACCCGCCAGGTAACGGACGTTACCTACGAGATCGTTCCCATCTCCGAGACTAACCCGTCTGCAAACACGCCCAGAGACGTAGTGCACGTCAGTAGGTTGAAACCATACCGCCCCCCTTCTGAAGACCATGTTTAAAGTGCACCGAGACGGCGCTTTTACAGCGGGGGGTAATGCTACATAGCTACCACATCAAGGAAGAGAGATTCTCCGTACAGAAGACGACGAAGAGGACTGGCCTGTCCGCTGTGCGTGCTGCCCTCCATCTTGATCGATCGGTGTAAATACACTCGCAAATAGTCACGTCTCGTCTCATTTTACGTAACAATATTTGTTCGGTAGATTATCTATAGAGACCTTAGGTGGATCATCGCACTCATCTTTTCTCTGATCGCGGGCACTTGTATGGTTGTATGCTGTTCGCAATAGCAAGAGATAAGTCCACAAACGCATACGTATAGCGTTCAAGAAAGCCAGAACGACAACACGAAATCTGTGCGATAGATTACGACCACAAGACAGTATAAACAGCCCAGTGTGAATTAAAAGAGCATTACTCGGGACGCTGTCTCCGCATAAAGTCGAAACACGCGGGATCAGTATTTTTGTTTGGTTTGCGGCGCACCGCTCTAGCACATGTCCATACCTTGTTCATTTCGAGAAACTAGGACACACTCTACTGCGAAGGGTGTAGACATAACTGTGGCTAAAGAAATGAGCCGAGGAATGCTGCACAGCATTACACAGGTCGCGCAGAAAGAACGTGGTTTCGAAATTGGACGCCTGTTAATATAATCGCAGTGAGAAATACAATGGAGATGTATTACTGCGCAAGGTCATCTCAGATAATTAGCGGAATCTCCTCTGCAACGAACACTTTTCATGAACGCCTACCGCAGCTCGGAAGCACATAGAGAACAGCAGTTCGGCTTTGCGAATCGATGCACCTCGTGCAACTGCCGTCTGGATCAGTTTTGAAACGCGCAGAGCTCCGATTTTGCGTTCTCGTCGATTCGTGGCAGCACAGAGAGGTTCACTGACCGTTCGGCGCTGGATGACGAAACAAAAAGCCGTATTTTCTCGGTCCGAAAGTTCCGCCAACGAGAGCGGCTCAGCCACTCCGTGGCCTCTCCTCACGGAGACGCTAGCAGATGACTCCGCGACGGTGCCCGCCGAAACATGGCGGACGCGCCGAGGGTTGCCAGAGAACTAAGCATTATGAATATCCCCTATACTACGCATGTCTGTGCTATGCTAGGAGCTGCTTGGCATATATCCGCCTTCAGTGGGGCATAGCTGCCGAGTTCCTGCGAACGCCGCGCGCATAAAAAAGGGTTACAGAGCACCCCTGTTAAAAAATAATACTACACCATCGAGGACGCTGAGGGCAACACCAAGAGAACTTCGGGAGACAGCAAGAGCTGCAGTCGGCCTTGATCCCTCTGACAGACGCATACTGACTGGTGTTCTGACTTTAGAGACGGTGGATCCCTTTTAGATGTCAAGCATCTTAGAGCGGGGTTCAATCCGGTGGTGTGCGGCGTGACCACTCTTACTGCGCATGCGCAAACCCTTTCAAAAAAATAAACAAAAACCTCCTCTCCCCTCTCTCTCATTTAGGCATCCCTCCCCGCGGCGACCACACCCTCACTGCGTATGCGCGTCCCCTCCTCTCTCCCCTCCTACGCTCCCCCCCTCTCTCCTCTAGGCATTCCTCCCCGTGGCGTCCACACTCCCACTGCGCATGCGCGTCCCCCCCCTCTCCTCTCCTACGCTCCCCCCTCTCTCGCCTCGCGATGCCGACGCAGGCAGCGTCTGCTAGCGAGTTTCTTGGTTGAAAAAACCGACTGCTCGCGCTGCACAACCGTTCACTGGCCACCCCGTATATATGGCACTGGATCTTGACCTCCAAGGTGGTGCCGGTGGGGAGATTTCTCCTGTGCGCTGTTGAACAATAAAAATTCGCAGCGTGCGCGTTAACTAAAAGCGGACTGCGGGTCTCTGTGTCCAGTCGGGGTCTTCTGTCTCTCATTGCCCATTAGCAGCGAATTGGCATGTTCCAGTAGGAAACACCGGTCCATCACTGCGTGCTTTGCGCCTCCCCAGGTTTCCCTAACTGTAAATACTTTTATCAGGTTCACATGCACCGTTCTTATTTGTTTATATTCTTTTTCTCATTCTTTTCTTCCCTCTCTTCTGAAATCTTTTAGTCCCCTCCCCCCATCCCTATACAGAGTAGCATGTCAGCGCTATATAGACGCCGGCAAAAATCTCTGTTTTTCCAATAAAAAGTATCTCTCTCTCTCTCCTGCGCAACGCTGCGATGAGCGCCAGCGTCAACGCCGCCGCCAGTGTAAGCGTTAGCGCCCGCTGCTTCGCATCTACACATGGTTCCCTTTAGCGGGAGATTGTGTAATTTTTAATTCGCAGACATCAGGCGTTCCTTGGCTGCTCAGTTTCTTCACACTTCAGACCACACGTGGCCCAAACAACAACATTATGATAGGTCTGCCATGTTTGATATAGAAATGTCACTTATCATATCAACAGAAAAATTCTAGACACTCGGTAACTACTTAGGGGGGCGTGTTTGATTCAGATGTGAATGGGCAATCGCGTATAGGTAAGATATCTTCTAAGTTAGCACATGGTTGCCGCAAGTTAATAAAAGCAAGTAAATGTTTTGGCGCAAAGCTATTGCGCATCCTATATTTCGCGTTGGTGCATAGCCGCTTGAGCTATGGTATAGCACCGTGTGGCAGTACATATAAAACGCACTTGAAATCTATGAGCCGTTTGCAAAGGAGGGCCAATAGCAATTGTATATTCAGGCAGGACGGGTGTCACAAGAGAGCCGTTTCAACTTATGCGTGTATTTTCATTCGACATTGTTCGCATATTCAGTGTTGCTGACATTGTGCATAGAATGATATAGTTGAGATTTTCCGACAGAACACCGTGTGGTCAGGTAAAGACATTGCTAAAATTCAGGTCACTGACCAATATCAAAACAAAAGAAAATGACGTTTCGGGATCCGTACGGAAGCCTTGTTCACAATGGAATGACGGCTGGGCAGCAGCTTCTCAAACAGCATTGAGTGCATGCCGCAAAGTCCGCATGTACAGGTGGTTTAGTGTGCCAGATGATCTATTGATTGTGGTAATTCTTGTCTGAATTTTTTTTGTGATTCGAAATTGAGCCTCGTTGCCAAATTCCTCTCCATTGCCATGATACGCGCATTATCCCAAATTATCTCGTGGCACGTCTTCTCGGCATGATCTGAGTGCATGACTTTGCGTCATGCACTCAACGCTACTGAAGGACCTGCTGCACAGCCATCATTCCATTGTGAACAAGGGATCCGTACGGATCCCGAAATGTAATTTTGTTTAGTTATGACATTGGTCAGTGACCTGCTTTTTAACAATGCATAGAATAACAAAACACGATGACCCTCTCCAAATAGGCACGTTTACGTTACCTGCGCGCTGTAGAATTTCTGCAGCGAACTACTGTTTGAATTTACTGGTTGCTAGAAATGTCTACGGTTGAAGACTCATCGAATTTCACGGCGGTCTTATTGTAAATGCCGTACCGACTGGTGTGGAAACAGCACAAAAGTTTTGCGTGGCCATGAAGCGTTTCATGCACAATGGATTTGTGCTACAATTTGATTAATGTATGTTGTTGTCCTCTGGGTAACTGAATGACGTCTTTTATGGTGAGTAAGTGAGTGAGAACTTTATTGTTGTCCAAAAGTGGCAGCAGCTGGACTGACCCGAACATTGGATAAGTGCTACAATTTGAGAAATGTCTCTTGTAATCCTGTGTAACTGGATGACGTGTTTTACAGCGAAAGCTGTTATGAGATCACAACAACAGTGCCGGAGTTGTACGCCGCCACCACCTGTGTCCGTAACCTCTTTAGCGCGAAGTAACAAAATATGAAATAAAAAAAATATCCAGGGTCAAATGGGGATTTGAACTTGAGCCCTCTGCATGACAGTCGAGAATTCTACCACAGAGCGACGGTTTTAGGGGCGAAGCTCCTTAAAGCGGCACCCGTTCGTCCCTCGTCGTAGTGCGTAACCAGTCTTACGCTTTGACCTCCAAGGTGGTGCCGGTGGGAGATTTCTCCTGTGCGTTGTTGAACAATAAAAAATTCGCAGCGTGCGCGTTAACTAAAAGCCGAATTCTTCTGTCTCTCATTCCCCATTAGCAGCCATTGGCATGTTCCAGTAGGAAACGTTAGTAGAAGTAGAAGTGTTAAAAGCCGACTTCTGCTGTCTCTCATTCCCAGTAGCAGCCATTGTTTACCTCCAAGGTAGTGCCTGGTGAGATTTCTCCTGTGCGTGATTAAACAATAAAAATTTTGTTCAAAACGCCGTTGATTGATGAAATAAACCAACGAAAGACGCCAGATGTTTTCTAAAAGCAAAACGAAAAGACGCCAGATGTTTCTAAAGCAAAACGAAAAGACGCCAGCTGCTTAAAGAAAGACGCCAGGTGTTTTCTAAAGCAATGGTTTTATAATCAAAACCATATCGCGATACAGGTTTGTAGTTGACGATGCTCGTTGCCGTCGGTGTGTGCTCGTATGCAAGAACCACTTAGCTTACATTTCACCGACCACAAAGCGGTCATAATGAAAGGACAACGGAAACCAGCAATAAAAGTTTGATAAAACATTTAATCAATCGTTTCACGTCAATTTTATCGGGCGAATTAACGGAAGAAATTTCACGGTTTAACCGATGATTACTTCCAGGAGCTTCGCCCAATCTCATCATCATTCACCTCGTGGATCTGCCGTCAATTTTTTTTCTTACTTTATGACCCATAGTTTTGAACTTCATGTCACAAACATACACATTCAACACAAAAAATAAACAGAAAACGCATAACAACTATGGTTCCCCTTAAAAAGGTCAGGCTGTCCCCTAATTTAAAACCACTTCAATGAAAACAGGTCATCTAACATAGATATCCGTATTCATGATTCTTCCTAAACTCGTTAGGTTTCTGTTATATATACTGCATATTCGCTGAAATACTCTCCAGCGGAAGATTCTGAATGAGCGTTTTGTACCGCAATTCTCGTTTTCCATAGGCTGTGCAGCATAACCAAGTCACAGGGGAAACCTGTTGTATCTGTAGGAAGGAAGCGAATACCAGAGAGAGTAGTCGGTAATTCTTTTTTTTAAGTAAGTTGAAAAATGTCCCATTAAAACACAGCGTCCCTGTATTCAAAGGAATAGGTGTTCTATCGTTTCTCGTTTGTTGCATATTATAGAATTTATCTCCAAGGTACCAAAAAAAAAAGACATGGTTGATCCCTCCGTCATAGGAATCGGTATAACACGAAAGTGAAACGTGTCCTTACAGAAGTAGTCGAATGTTTACTGCACATTGATATGAGAGCTTGCACAATGTCTATTGGTGTGTTGACCGTTATAGCACCCTTTAACGTGGATGCATCCAGGTAGACGCTTGATGGTACATCTGTATCCCGACGACTAACGTCTATGATGAATGATTAAAGAAACCCATTGTAGGTCATAGATGCTTGTGGTAGCTGTACGGGGAGAGCGGAGTCATTGAAAGGCGGTGTGACAGGCCAGAAGAGCGTCAATGATTGGGCGCCGAACTTGGGCTATGGTCGCCTACTCGCGGCATGTTAGAGCCATTGAACAACGCTGCGTGACCAGAGGGAAACGCAACGCGCGTCGTTCTTCCCAGTTGGCCGGCTGCGATTTTTCGCGGGGCGAGCTGGGAACATGGCTAGGGACGCGGAGTTATGGCCACGCGACGCACTCGCGCGTCGTACAGCATTTTTTGGTATGGACGGATGCTACGAGTGTGGATGCTAGGGGTAAGGTCGTCACCTGGCAGTATGTTAATGCGTCGGCAAAATTGCACGTTTACTATTCGAAACACGCCGAATGGGACGGACGCGGAGAAACAACGCTTTGAAGAAGCTAATCGTGCATTTCACGGTCATAATGCATTACTTCTCTTTAGCAAGAACACTGTGACAGGACGCTGGTAGATATAAAAGGGCTTGTTTTTAAAGCCAGCAAATATGTGACCGTGGCGCAGTGGATAGCGTGCCCGGCATCTCTTGTCGCGGACCTAGAGGTCGTAGGTTTGACTCCAGTTGCCGAACTTTTTTTTCTTTGTCTTCTGATGGTGTGTATTTTTTCGACGTCATTTTCGTGACGGAAATACGTCACTCAAATCTTGGTGGACTCCGGCATAAAACACTTTCGTGTTAAAAAGTCATTTTTGCTCGAATCCAAGGCTTGTAGGGTAGTGGGTTGCTATGAAGCTGAAAGAAAAGGGACTTTGTTGACGCCCTTAACTAACATCTCGTTTATCCCTTTCAGACATCCCTTTCGGATTCGATTCCATAGACTTGCATGATGCAATAGTAAAGGTAACATAACCTCTCGAAGATGTTTGTATAACTTTGTGCAGGGCAACTCCACTCATTTATTCTAATGAAAAAATTGAAGGACACTTTGGACATTCCAAAGTGTGTTCGGCGAAAGCGTGTGGCCATTCCACTGACTATGCCACGTCTTTTTACTTTTACACTCTCACTGGGATAACACACAAACCGAATATGTGCGTGTTTTCTTTTTTAATTTTTTACCGCGAATTGCAGCGAGACGCGAGACTAATCTTCCTCCGTTCGCATGCGTTAGTATTTTCTCGCGCATTGCGCATCGCGCAAACGCCATCCGGGTTCCAGCGCTCAAATTGACGGACCCTTTGTAAATTCGACAGTGTATTCCGTGGACGGATGTGTCCATTGAGACGGCGTCGGTCAGAATGATTACAAGGGCTGGGCACAGCGACGCTACGCAAGCAAAGCTCGAGCGCTGTAGAGTCCGACGCGACCGGCGTCCGTTTGCGCACCCCGGCGGCCACCCGATTCCGTGCCAGAGCTCGGATGGACAGACGGACGGACAGACCCACGGACGGACGGCGGACGGACAGACAGCCGGAAAGACGGAGGGACGGACGGACGGACGGACAAACGGACGGACGGACAGATGAACGGACGGACACCGGACGGACGTTGGGCACGAGACATTAAAGGCTTTCGCCTTAAAATTACACAATCTCCCGCCAAAGGGAACCATGTGTAGATGCGAAGCAGCGGGCGCTAACGCTTACACTGGCGGCGGCGTTGACGCTGGCGCTCATCGCGGCGTTGCGCAGGAAAGAAATCTAGCGAGGCACAATCACGCAGTGATGGACCGGTGTTTCCTACTGGAACATGCCAATCGCTGCTAATGGGCAATGAGAGACAGAAGACTCGGACTGGACACAGAGACCCGCAGTCCGCTTTTAGGTAACGCGCACGCTGCGAATTTTTATCGTTCGACAAAGCACAGGAGAAATCTCCCACCGGCACTACCTTGCAGGTCAAGATCCGGTGCCTATATATACGGGGTGGCCAGTGAGCGGTTGTGCAGCGCGAGCAGTCGGTTTATTCAATCAAGAAACTCGCTAGCAGACGCTGCCTGCGTCGGCGTTGAACGGTTGTGCAGCGCGAGCAGTCGGTTTTTTCAATCAAGAAACTCGCTAGCAGACGCTGCCTGCGTCGGCGTTGCGAGGCGAGAGAGGGGGAACGTAGGAGAGGAGAGAGGGGCACGCGCATGCGCAATGGGTGTGTAAACGCCGCCGGGCGGGAGGGATACCTAGGGGAGAGAGAGGGGGGAGCGTAGGAGAGGAGGTGCGTGGGGAGGGTTTGCGCATGCGCAGTAAGGGTGGTCAGGACGCACACCACCACCACCACCAGACGGACGGACGGACGGACGCCGGACGGACACCGGACGGACGTGAGCATGAGACATTAAAGGCTTTCGCCTTAAAACCGCGCACTCAATATGTCAAAAGAAGAAACAACTTCATGGAGGAAACCACGAACACTTGGTCGAGCTATAGTCTTAGTTGATACTATAAAACCGGGTGAAGAATCATGCTGTATATTTGTATGACTGCTCTCAAAAAATCGTTTGTTTGATCTCTCACAAATACAAAAGTGCTCACGATTTTTTTTACGTATAAATGGCATAAGCCTAGAAGCCCACTTTTGACCAATCGAAAGAGATTTGTACGTCTTGTTCGTTCCCATGTTCAACCCCACGCACAAACCTTAAAAACTCTGCAAATTTTGCATATTTACGCGAGATATCCAGAACGGTAGGAGGACGTCAAACGATTTTGCAACAACAAATATGTTGCATACTGTTGCACGAGCAAACAGGGACAGGTCATGTCCCCCTCCACTTCATTTTCTGAGTGCGAACACGTTCTGTTTCCGGTTTGCAATATTCATACGTGTAACGATAATGTCCGAGTTGGGATGCCCCAAATATTTTGCTGAAGTAGAAGTCCACTGAATTTTCTGAAAAAGTTCCGGGTCCGTTTCCCTGTTTCCATGCCAGAATTCTAAGCATTTATTCCAATTTACTGCGCTACCTGTTTGTACACAAAATACTGCAGTGCCGTCAGCATAGGCTAGAACTTTAACTTAACTTTAAATGTAGGTATAGCCGTGCATATTTTCATTCCTGAGATTACGCTGTCTTAATATTGTCATGAGTGTGTAAATGCTACTCCGACACCGCCGCTGAACTGGCCTCAGATGGACGAAGACGAAAGCGTTATTGTTGTGAGGTTTAGTCTGACCTGCCCTGTTGACCTGCCATCCTGTGCGTTCTGTGCAGTGCTGTGTCGATCAGTGCTGACTGAAGACCGTTGAATAAATACTCCCCGTAACATCTTTGGTGGAGGTTGCGGGTCTTACAACAACCCGGCTCTGGAACTCCGCAGCGGACGCCATCTTCGTCCAGCCACGATGCCCGCAGACACTGCGCAGTCCTCGCCGGCCGCGCCAGCTCCAACACCTGTGATCCCTTCCCACCTTCTGGACCCTGGCACATTTTGCGGCACGGACAAAACTGACGTCGAAGAATGGCTTGTGAGAGAGATGGATTGTGAGAGAGAGTAATTCTCGAACATGCCAGCCAAGAACAAGTCAGTGGAAACATTAAGCGTTCAATAAGTTTTCCCTTGAAGCCGCAGACCGAAATGTATTACTAGAGTGACCAAGATTACAGGCCAGCTTCATTTTGGTGCGAATCTTCGCTTTTGTGTCAAGTTCGCTCGAGATCATGCTATGTGCTATCAAAATTAGAGACTGACGTTTCAGTAGACAGCGGGCAGCGCGCTAGCCATGCTTTTGCCAACATGGATGCCACTTCGTCTTTGCAGGCGCGCAGCGCTTTGCGTGCGGGTATACGGTAAATGGAAAAAAATTTACTCTGTGAGGGTGCCTCGTAGCGTGCCAGCCTGCTGCCGCTGCGAAGACACGCACGCGCGTAGGCTGACACGACAGAAAATATTGTGAACAGTGGGCGACCTTTCGGCTCCCTTGCTGTTAGATGCGGAGCGTCGTATGGCGAAGTTCAATCCGGTGGTGGTGGTGTGCGGCCGACCAGCCTTACTGCGCATGCGCAAACCCTTTCCAAAAAAATGAAGATAAAAAACCTCCTCTCCACCTCTCTGTCCTCTAGGCATCCCTCCCCGCGGCGACCACACTCTCACTGCGCATGAGCGTCCTCTCCCTCTCTCCTCTCCTACTGATGCACAGGCTGCGCTGATGCTGATGCACAGGCTGCGCCCGGAATACTTGGCCTCGCCGCCGAAAGAGGGTGCCGTCCACCTAGAATCTTTCAAGTCACCGTCGTGCGCTCTGTACCTCGTTAGCTATAAACTGGTACTTTTATTTGCTTTAGATTCATGTCCTTAAGCTTCGACAGCAAAGTATTCACGTCGATTCGGCACCCTGTTCGAAAAACATAGGGAAATAATCGATGCTGTAAGCTTAGCGAGTGGCAATGGGCGCTCCCGGGATCTCGGAGGACTTATATTACGTATTTGTCAGTTGTTTTAGGGGCGAAGCTCCTTAAGCAGTGGGTCGTGCGTCCCCGTTCTATGTAGCCACCTCTCGTTTAGTACTTGTATATGATGAATATATTTGGGGGCGAAGCTCCTTATGGTATTACCTCGGCGGTCCTCGGTTGTCCGTGCACTCTGAGTTGCCAGTAGGTACTGGATTTCGACCTCCAAGGTAGTGCCTGTGTGATATGTCTCCTGTGCGTGATTAAACAATAAAAAAATTCACAACGCACATGTAAAATTAAAGTGAGCTGCGAGTCGCCATGACTCTCATCGACCCTTTAGTATAAATGCGCCCGATCTCACGTCGTTGATGATGTACTGCGCAGAATTCGCGGAAGATTACCGGTTTGCCGCATTCACTCCGTGGATATGGTGTCGTCATCTCCAGTTCTCGTCTCGTTTCCGAGAGGGCGCTGTCCTATAGACATGCGTACAATATGGCTGTTGGGTGAAGGTACGCTAGATGGCGTTGGCGGTGCAGCTGCTCTTCGATTGCGCGGACCACCGTACGAGTGCGCTTGCCGGATCGTGCTGCTTGGCAGACTATGGACGACGACCGGTCGTTGAAGTTTGAATAAAATTTCACACACACTATCGCTTTGATTACTGCTGGGCGAAACCACTGAAGATTTCACGGTGTAACCATGATTGCTTCAATCACCATAACTCTCATCGACCCTTTAGTATAAACGCGCCCGATCTCACGTCGGTGATGATGTACCGGGCAGAATTCACGGAAGATTCACGGTTTACCGATGAACCTCCGCAGCTTCGCCCACTCATCATCATTCACTCCGTGGATATGCTGTGTTTTTTTTTATCCTCCATAGCTGGCGCCACTTGACGTGGCGGCAGCAGCGGCGGCGGCGCACGTTTTTCGGCACTACGATACGCCTTTGCCTTACCGCATAGACTGAAAAACGCTTTTGTACTCCCGTGGCACAGTCCCGAAAGCACGTGTTTCTTCCTTCATCGTCGGTCGTTAACACGCGAGGCACGTCGACTGCGATCGGCAACACGCTTCGTCGATCGGCGACAGGCTTAAGCAAGTCGCCTGCAAAATCAGAGTGCGGCTTCGCCGCATAGCTATGGTTGCTAGCCAGGCAAGATGGCGGACCTATGCGCAACTCTGCTCCCGTATATGCAATAACTCTAGAACCAGTGGTTGTTCAGCGTCCTCTCTGTCGTTCTGTCACCGTTGCTGTCTAGCGCTGTTCCCGTTGTGTCGGGAATCGTTAGTCATAGTGCGTTGCGAGGCTGGTAAAACAAAAAGAGCACCCGGTTATTTCTTTATTCCACTTTCCATTGTGTTCAATTTGTAAACTATGTATGACTCGCGCTGTTTGCTTAACCTGGAGGAGCGGGAATCTTCTTGTAGTAGCATTACCTCATTGAGTCAGAGGTGTGACCTTCTTACCTAACGTGTACGGAAGAGAGAAGGCTTAGTTGTATCATTAGATGTTATCGGTGGTTTTCGAATCTGCTTCAGAAAGGCCTGCAATTTTGTTTAATATATTCGGTAGCGCAGTCGACACATTCCAATAAATAGACAACACTTCGGCAATTGTATGCACTCAGCCCACGGTGACTTCAGCGGCGATGTTTTTGTTGAGGCGCACGAAAAATACACAGGAACCTAGCAATATCAGTATATAAAAAAACGGATGTTCACATTCTTCATGTTGCTGCCGCTTTTATTACTCATCGTAGTAGCACCTGTAAGATGAAAAAAAAATGTGCGAGTGCACAACACTAAACTGTCACAGTTACACAAAAGTAAATTTCAGTATCGCATGAAATGGTGCATATTTCTTAAAAACTAACTGTCTTTTTCGCGCGGGCATGATTTGCACTGCGCTACAGAGTTAACGTATTCCCCTTGTAAGTATTTCGATACAAAAATGAATTTTTAGCTCCGCAGCATCAACTCGAATAGTTCGTCAGTGGAAAATCACGTTTTTTCTTCGGCAGCCATAACACCGTTATTGGCAATATTTTACTATTCATAGCACTGCAACCTAGCAGCTTTTAACAACTGCTACCGCTGGCGCGGTGGCGTGGCGGTAACGGTGCTCGGCTATTGAACCGAAAGACGTGCGTTAGAATCCGGCGGCGGCTACCGCGTTTCAGTGGGGGGAGAAATCTTTGGGACCCGTAGAGTGCGCTATCTCAGCGCCCGTTAAAGAACCCCAGGTTGTCTAATTTTTCAGAGCCCTCCACTCTGCATTGCCTTACAATCACATCGTAGTTGTGGGGCGTAAAACCCAGAAATTATTACCATTAAGAAATGGTACCTTCATTTGTTTCCCCATGTTCCCCCCATTAAAATGAAAGGGAATATGGATGCTGTTTTTAATAGCATTTAGGTGTCGAGATTACATTTTTTAAGATATCTAGAAGTATAACGTATCTGTTACATAAAGAGCCTATGCTACCATGTTCACAACAAAATTGAGGTATTCGAAATATCCATGAATGCCATCCTAACACTACGTTAAATATTGTGAAAGAAAAAGTAGACGTAAATTTGTCATCGAATGTCGACAACCAAGATGGTGCGTTGCGTAAAATTTCCAGAATTGCTATTTTATTATGTTTTAGGGTACAGGTCAGGATCAGTAAATGCGCAGCTTTGTGAGGTGGCTCCATCAATTTTGCGTGTCACATGAAGGAAAATTTCCTGTTTAGCTGTCTGTTGTTTTCTCAACCACACTTTTTCAGTTTGTAATCACTATACCAGTGAAAATTACAAACTTTGGAGGAAAAAATAAATGGTCGGCACACGGTTAACGAAAGAGACAAGGGCGGTGCTATTTCTTTGACGGCGACATTGTCTGCACCTTTAAAGTTCTGCATTTGACCCTGTCAGTGTTAAATACCTTCAAACCCACTTGTACTGATAATGAAGAACCTCGAAAACTTATTTATTGTAACCGGTAATTATTTAATGCAGTTAGTAGCAGGATCAGTAGCAGGATATGATATACTCAATTTGATCATTCTGCTCACGCAAAAGAAGGGCACAAGTGGCCGTGAGACCTCCTAAACATGACCTCAAAGTGAAAAGTTGCCTCTCTGTGTCGCAGTACCAGTATTGTAGAAAGTATCTATGCGACAAGCACTGATTTTTCTTCTATACTGAAATAACAGCTTACCCCAATAATACAATTCTCGACGTCATCGCGCGGCACTCAATTCCTACGCAAGGGCGTCGGAGATATATGCTCTCTCCATCCGCAAGTTTTAAGGCGCCAACAAAGCACGATCCTGTAAAAACATCACAGCAGAAATGTGTGACACCAACTGAAGAGTCCTTTCAGAAGATGTACTGCACAATGTGTGAGATACAGTGTAGCAAGAGTAAGCCCATTGCTAACAGATCATGCGAATGAAAAGGTAACGAGGCAGGATTTGTAAATGGTGCTAACGAAAAAAGTTTTAGCACATAAAAGGTTAACAACAACACTGGTATACGAGCCAAAGCGTGTTCGGGATGATAGTGTATCTTGGAATCTTCTTACCTACTCGGAAAGTAAGCGTAATTCTCTCTAGATTGCTCAATCAGCATACTTTGCTGCCTATACCGCGGCCCGCGGGTTTCAAGAAAAATGTGAAAAATTCTCAAAAATCAGGAAAATGCGATATTGGTTGCATTCCTTCACAATTGCCTTTTCTGTAGCGGGAGCCATCTCGAACTTGTTAATGACATCATTTGGGACAGTTACGAAATCTCAGTTAATTAACGTCTTAATTAGTGCAGCTAGGCGGTTATGTATAATAGGAAAATTCAAGTACTTCATGCGAAGAACCCTTTGCAGCTTTGATATTTCGAAAAAGTGGCCTCTAGTAACCTTTTTGAAGTAACTAAAGTTCAACCTAATTCAGAGTTGAAACCGGAACTGAAGCACACAAGAGCGCAACTGTATGATGCAGTGATGATGAAGGCGCTCAATCCGCCGACTTTCCGTGGATCATCGTTTGAAGACCCAGAAACCTGGCTGGAGGAGTACAACAGATTGCCACCTTCTACCACTGGGAGTCTGAACATAAACGCGCGACGTATACTTCTACGTAGAAGATGCCGCAAGGGCGTGCTTTGAGAGCTGAGAACTAACACTTTAAAACTGGCATCTCGTTCGGACGGCGTTCCTAACATCTTCACGAGCGTCTGTCCACAAGAAAAGGATCGCAGCTATGCTGGCGGCACAGGTGCAGCTTTCCAATGAAATCACCGCGATCTACACAAAGCAGATGCACCCCTGTTTTCGCTACTCTAACCCCAGCACGTACGACGACATGAAAGTCAGTTTCCTTATGCGCGGCGTGAAAGAAAAACTCTTCGCTAAATTGATCACAAAACCACGGAAAACGATCTCAGAAATTGTTTCGGAAGCGTTGAAAATCGAGGAGGCGCTTGTGATGTGGACACGGCAATGTCACCGCAGTTTAGTGGCGCCAAAATACGCCGAAACTCATGCTTTTGCCGCCGATGACCTGCGTGAGACGATAAGAGCGATCGTGCGTGATGAGTAGAGGCCGGATTTTTAGGCACTTAAAAAAGCGCGTTTTAGACGCCAAAAATAGGCAGGCAAAACACAATTTTATGCTTTCAAAATCGTAAATATAGGCCCAATAAATTTTTACATAAATTCAAAATATTTCAAACAAAGACGTACGGGACCTGTATTTACGACAGAAAAGCAAGAAATGTTATTGTTCACGATGACACAAAGGCGCGAACAGTTGAACATAGCCAAGCAATTGTCCTTTTTGCCGCACGGTTCGTAGAACACAGTCCCTCCTTTTATTCTCTATCATTGTGAGTAAAGTGTCCACCGTGGAATCGACACAGTCATGGATCTCTTTATTTTCGGCATGCACAGAAACAGGTAGTTAGACCGCTAAAAAACCAGAAGGCAGGAATGCATCGTATTGGCCGCGTCTAATCGCGTAGGGTCAGTTGCTACTCTGTCGACGAACACCTTTAAAGGGCCCCCCCACCAGGTCTGAGCATTTTGAAGTCACAATTGTTTTGCATGAACTGGGCGCTCACGATCACGTCTGCCAAGATTTGCAACGTTACGCGCCGCGGAGAAATCTGAAATTTCGCAATGAACACCGCTTGCCCTTCTCGCAGGCGCGCGACCCAAGATGAAGGGGTTGACGTACAACAAGGAATGCTCCTGCGTAGTTATCTGAGCTCTAACGTCGCTCCTCTACGTAGACATTGGTGCTCTGACATCGCTCGCAGTAGCACGGGACACTGCGAGAAGTATTCGAGGCGGCTTGTGTAACATCTGTAATATGTTGCTTAAATAGATGAATGAAAGTTGAGATAAATAATAAAACACTCAAGCGGGATGTGTTTGCATTTTTATTTTTTATTTCTTACTTCGAATCGCAGCGAGATGTGATACTAATCTGCCTCCATTTCGTATGCGTTCGTGTTTTCGCTGTTCCCGCGTCGCACCGGCACCAGCCCTAACAACTCTTGGTGCGATTTTGGTGCATTGTCCCTAACAACAGCTCCAGCTGTGCGACGCAGGTCGCGGTAAGGATACGTGATTCGTGCCAGCCTCTCCAAACGTGCGCGCACTGAGAGATCCATCCCAAAGAAATAGGCAGCACACTACAAGAGAACGCCGAAACGACACAACACCGCTCGCGTGCACGAGCTGGCTCAGGCACGTCATGCGCACGTGACCTTGCGCACGCATGACGCGCCTCCTCGCATAATAGTTTCGCGGCTCGTAATGAACCAACTTAAAAAATTATTGTGGTCCAACGCTCCATTATGTAACTGCGCAAAAACGGACGGTGACGCAAAAGAAGAGAAGGCACAAACAGGCGCAGACTATCAACTGAAGTTTATTGCGGGAACAGGGCAATATATAAAGGGCAAAAGGGAGGGAGAAAAGGCAAGAGGGTATCCATATCAACAAAAAATCAAGGCCACATCAACCATAGCACGTGTGTTATACAAAACCTAGATAAATGAGCTCTTTGTCATGCAAAGCAACAGAGGGCACACTGGCGCACGACTCAGATTCCCTGTGAATGTGCGCAGCCTCAATCAGTTCGCGCGCTCTTTGATTCTTATGTTTGAACAACACAGAAGTGTCATTAAAGAGCGGTGCGCAGCCACATTTATTGCAATGCGCTACCAGATGAAGTCCAGAATGGCCTTTCAGAGAATTGTAATGTTCTCGAAGTCTGACATTCAGACAACGTCCTGTTTGTCCCACGTATACGCGATTGCACGACAGAGGTATGGAATAGACAACACCGGTGACACAAGATACATAATTATGAACATGATTAACATTGCACTTGTCCCGCTGGACATTGTGTCGATTAGCCACACGTCGGTCTACTTTGGCACATAAAGTGGATAACTTGTTCTTTGCAGAAATTACCACTTGGACGTCATATCGTGACGCAACCTTTTTTAGGCGGTGGGTGAAACCATGCACATATGGAAGAACAGCAAATTTCTTGCGCTCTGCCTTCTCTGCCAAGCTGCAACCATCATCAGCACCTTTTTTTATTTTCTTAACGAACTTCTCTGAAACCTTTAACAATACATCCCGTGCGAAACCTGCTTGCTCCAGTTTTTTCACCTGCCCCGAAAAACTGGTTTCAACCAAATGAGTGCAGGATTTCTTCAGCGCAGAGCTAAAGCAAGAGAGGGCAATAGCGTTTTTCACCAGTTTCGTATGGCCCGATTTGTAGTTCAACACAGGTTTGACCGACCTGGGGGGCGTAGAACCAACAGACATGCTCAGGCGAGAACTGCAACTGTAGATCCAAAAAAGCAGAGCGCAAGAAATTTGCTGTTCTTCCATATGTGCATGGTTTCACCCACCGCCTAAAAAAGGTTGCGTAACGATATGACGTCCAAGTGGTAATTTCTGCAAAGAACAAGTTATCCACTTTATGTGCCAAAGTAGACCGACGTGTGGCTAATCGACACAATGTCCAGCGGGACAAGTGCAATGTTAATCATGTTCATAATTATGTATCTTGTGTCACCGGTGTTGTCTATTCCATACCTCTGTCGTGCAATCGCGTATACGTGGGACAAACAGGACGTTGTCTGAATGTCAGACTTCGAGAACATTACAATTCTCTGAAAGGCCATTCTGGACTTCATCTGGTAGCGCATTGCAATAAATGTGGCTGCGCACCGCTCTTTAATGACACTTCTGTGTTGTTCAAACATAAGAACCAAAGAGCGCGCGAACTGATTGAGGCTGCGCACATTCACAGGGAATCTGAGTCGTGCGCCAGTGTGCCCTCTGTTGCTTCGCATGACAAAGAGCTCAATTATCTAGGTTTTGTATAACGCACGTGCTATGGTTGATGTGGCCTTGATTTTTTGTTGATATGGATACCCTCTTGCCTTTTCTCCCTCCCTTTTGCCCTTTATATATTGCCCTGTTCCCGCAATAAACTTCAGTTGATAGTCTGCGCCTGTTTGTGCCTTCTCTTCTTTTGTGTCACCGTCCGTTTTTGCGCAGTTACATAATGGAGCATTACCAACTGGCCCAACTTACCACTCTTCTGGTCCAACGCTCTTCATTGGGCACGCATCAACAAACAAAACAAAACCCACGTGCACATCACATTTTTCGTACTTTTGTTCTACACTCTTCTTTCCCCTGACAGCACTCCACGGTTTCGCATTCGTCCGTCACCTTCCCGCGGCTGCACAGAGGTACCTCCTATTTCTTGCCCACTGCCACATCCATGTCTTCAAGGTGGTTCACTTCATTGAGGACACTGGAATGGACAAACGGCTCTTGAAGCCAACCGCCGCGTCCTTGACCATGGAGGCCACTCTCCCTTCTTCTCACCTCCTCTTCCCATGTTTATTTCCCTGTCCCCATTCCATAGTAGACGTTGACTTGCTCTCATTTAGGGTTGCAGAAACAGCGTCTTTTCCTCTCCTGTACCTCTCCTCCTTTAGCCGCTCGCGACATCTCAGCGCGTTGGCGTAAGATGGCCGGCGCGTCCCATTGTACGGCTGCTAGCGGTTGTTTTCCGGAAATTGGTTGAACCAGAAGGCTAGTTTTAACCCCATAGTATTCCTAAAGGTCAATGTTGCCTGGTAACATGAATAACGGTCTCAAACTGCGCTCGACAGTGAAATTTGGGGTTAAATAGTGTTCATATAGGCACCCATTTGGAAAATAGGCATTTATAGGCACCTATAGCAGTTTAGGCACAATCGCCAAAAATAGGCATTTTTAGGCATTATAAAACACTATAAAAGCCCTTCTTAACCTCTAATTCGTGCTCATATATCACTGTGGCACGATAGGAACTCAAGGAAGAAAATAGGCATTTGCCTATAATCCGGTCTCTAGTGATGAGCTGCGTAAGGTGTTTCCTGGATCGCATCCGCAGGTGCACTGCATGGCCGTCATCGCTCGACAGGAAATCCAGCAATCTCTTGGAGACCCTGAACCAGCGCAGCGGGAGCCACGAGCGGTGAGCTACGTTACCGCTGTTCGCCGTAGCGCTCTTCTCGGCGCGCACGTCGAGACGGCGCACCGCGGCAGCACCGCCGCCAGACACCAACGCCTGACCGTCCGCCTAATGGCCAGCGCTGCGCGCAAGGAAATCTGATGTTTGGCGCAACTCTGACAACCACCCGCTCCGCCACCACGGCGGGGCAGCTGGGCACAACAACCGCCGCTACAAGTACTCCCGGATAGGACTACGCGGATTTGTCGACAACGCACCGCGTCGACAGCTCGGGATGCGGCCACGCTACATCTCCGACTACATCGCCGACATTTTTGGGGATCCGCGAAACCCATCTACGAAAAAAGTCACAGTTTCGCCGCAAGGGCGAAGCAATGAATACGATAGCAAGAAATTGCTATTTCACGCGAAGAACGGCAAGCAGATCGAAACTTGGAAGCAGTACAAAGGACGCACGCAAAGAACACATACACAGGACGAGCCGACACAGAACACTAACCAACGTCAGAAAAAAAAAAAGAAACAAAAGCTTTCAAAGAAGTTTCGTCATTGGGAATCAAACCCACAATCTCTCGGTCCGCGACGATAAGGGTAGCGCGTTTTACCAATGGTGCCACCGAAGCACGAGTTCGGGGCTTTACAAGCGCGCTTTATATTAAATGCAATTTCTTAGCGAACTTCAGCGACTTTGAGCGTATCTATCTATCTATCTATCTATCTATCTATCTATCTATCTATCTATCTATCTATCTATCTATCTATCTATCTATCTATCTATCTATCTATCTATCTATCTATCTATCTATCTATCTATCTATCTAGCCGCCTACGAATTTGTGCTCTCCTGGCCGTATCGTTAATGGGATTTATACCAAATTTGGTATGACATAACATGACTGTATGACGAACATAAATGACTGGTCATATCATGAAAATCATGACTAACTTGTCATGAAAAGTATGATTTACATGCCACGCTCATGGCGCGCTCGCAACCGTTCCGTTAGCTTGATATACACCAAATTTGGGATTGAGTGACATGACTGTATGACGAGCATAAATGACAAGTGGTGATATAAAAATCATGACTTCATGAGCGACATGACTTGCATTCCACGCTCATAGCGCGCTGGCGGCAGTTTCGTTAGCTTGATATACACCTAATTTGGTATTGAGTGACATGACTGTATGACGAACATAAATGACAAGTGATAATATGGTAATCATGACTTGTCATGAGCGACATGACTTGCATTCCACGCTCATGGCGCGCTCGCGGCAGTTTCGTTAGCTTGATATACACCGAATTTGGTATAGAGTGACATGACTGTGTGGCGAACATAAATGACAAGTGGTAATATGGAAACCATGACTTGTCATGTGTGACATGACTGACATGCCACGCTCATGGTGTGCTCGCGGCCGTTTCGTTAGCTTGAGATACACCAAATTTGGTATTGAGTGAGATGATTGTATGACGAACATGAATGACTAGTGGTAATATGGAAATCATGACATGTCATGAGCGACATGACTTGCATTCCACGCTCATGGCGCGCTCGCGGCCGTTTCGTTAGCTTGATATACACCAAATTTGGTATTGAGTGACATGACTGCATGACGAACATAAATGACAAGTGATAATATTGTCACGTGGTCGTGACGTTGACCCAAGCAGCAGTCGGTATGTTCAAGATGAAACTGTTTATTAGGCTGAACTTGTGGCCGGTAAACTGAAAGTCAGATTACAGCAATACACGCTGGCACTGATAGCGGCGAACAGAGCGTCGGCCGTCGATGAACTGAACATCGTTGGAGCGCGCCGGCTTTTATGCATCACGCGTCGAACATTCTAGCCTTATCACAGGTCATCGCGCAAGCCCTGGAATAATCTCGAGTGGTCGCGTCTTGCGTGCAATCTTAACAAAACGATCTACAACAATCGCGAAGGTTCTAGAACAATAAGGCGCGGTTTGAGCCGAGCTTTGCTGACGGTCTCTGTGGGCGAAAACCGAATACAACAAAAGTGAAAATAAGAATAGCGCGTGGCAATGCCCCCCTCTGAAAAGGCATCGTCCCGATGCTTAAAACAGAACACGGGGGAAAATGCATGCAACAATAAATCACAACAATAAAGAAAGAACGTACAATAATTAAGCAATAAGTGCAGTCCTCGGGTTTGCTAACGCGCGTAATACGGCTTGAGGCGCACGACATGGACGACTTCAGGTCGCGCACGGCGCCGTTGAGAGTTCGTGATGCCGTCCGGGACGACCTCGTAGTCCAGAGCACCGAGACGTCGAAGCACCTTGTACGGCCCGAAGTATCGCCGAAGAAGCTTCTCACTGAGTCCCCGTCGGCGTATTGGCGTCCACACCCACACACGGTCACCGGATTGGTATTCCGTGTGGCGTCGTCGAAGGTTGTAGCGGCGACTGTCAGTCCTCTGCTGGTTTTTGATCCGTAGGCGGGCGAGCTGTCGTGCTTCTTCGGCGCGCTGTAGGTAGGTGGTCACGTCGATGTTTTCCTCGTCGGTCACGTTTGGTAACATGGCGTCGAGCGTCGTTGCCGGGCTCCGTCCGTAGACCAACTTGTATGGCGTCAACTGCGTCGTTTCTTGTACGGCCGTGTTGTACGCGATGGTCACGTACGGAAGGATGGCGTCCCACGTCTTGTGTTCGACGTCGACGTACATGGCCAGCATGTCGGCGATGGTCTTATTTAGACGCTCGGTCAGGCCGTTGGTCTGTGGGTGGTACGCGGTGGTCCGGCGGTGACTTGTGTGGCTGTATCCCAAGATCGCCTGGGTTAGGTCAGCCGTAAAGGCCGTACCTCTGTCGGTGATGAGAACCTCTGGGGCGCCGTGTCGAAGGACGATGTTCTCAACGAAGAACTTGGCTACCTCGGCGGCACTGCCTTTGGGCAGGGCTTTTGTTTCGGCGTAGCGGGTGAGGTAGTCGGTGGCTACGACGATCCATTTATTTCCGCAAGTCGACGTTGGGAACGGCCCCAGAAGGTCAATCCCGATCTGCTGGAACGGTCGCCGAGGAGGCTCGATCGGCTGAAGGAAGCCTGCTGGTCTTGTTGGCGGTGTCTTCCGTCGCTGACAGTCTCGGCACGTCCTTACGTAGCGGGTGACGTCGGCGGCAAGGCGCGGCCAGTAGTACTTTTCCTGTACTCTTGAGAGCGTGCGAGAAAGTCCGAGGTGTCCAGCCGTCGGGTCGTCGTGTAGTGCCTGGAGTACTTCTGGTCGCAATGCTGAAGGCACTATGAGAAGGTAGTTGGCTCGAAGTGGCGAGAAATTCTTCTTTATGAGAACGCCGTTTCGCAAGAAAAACGAAGCGAGTCCTCGCTTGAATGCCTTCGGAACAATGGCGGTCTTGCCTTCAAGGTACTCCACAAGGCCTCTGAGTTCCGGGTCGGCTCGCTGTCGTTCGGCGAAGTCGTCGGCACTTATGGTTCCCAAGAAGAAGTCATCCTCCCGGTCGTCCTGAGGCGGCGGGTCGACGGGGGCGCGAGATAAGCAGTCGGCGTCGGGAGTGTTTTCGCCCCGGACTTGTAAACGACGGTAATGTCGAATTCTTGAAGTCTCAGGCTCCATCGTGCGAGGCGACCAGAAGGGTCTTTCAAGTTAGCTAGCCAACACAAGGCGTGGTGGTCACTCACAACTTTGAAGGGTCTGCCGTAAAGGTAGGGGCGAAACTTGGATGTAGCCCAGATGATGGCAAGGCACTCCTTTTCTGTTGTGGAGTAGTTGGCCTCTGCCTTTGATAGCGACCGGCTAGCATAACTAAGGACCCTTTCCAGTCCGTCAGTCCTCTGCACAAGAACGGCGCCGAGTCCTACACTGCTTGCGTCGGTGTGTACTTCTGTTTCGGCGTGTTCGTCGAAATGCGCAAGTAACGGAGGCGTCTGCAGGCGTCGTTTTAGTTCCTGAAATGCTTCCTCTTGCGGCGTTTCCCACTTGAACTCGACGTCGGTCCTGGTGAGGTTAGTGAGAGGCTCGGCGATGCGGGCGAAGTTTTTAACGAACCGCCGGTAATAGGCACACAGGCCGAGAAATCGACGCACGGCCTTCTTATCGGCGGGTGGCGGGAATGTAGCGATGGCGGCTGTCTTCTGCGGGTCGGGGCGTACTCCGGACTTGCTTATCACGTGGCCCAAGAACAAGAGCTCCTCGTAGGCGAAGCGGCACTTTTGTGGCTTCAGGGTGAGTCCGGAGGTCTTTATTGCTTGAAGTACAGCTTCAAGGCGCCGGAGGTGTTCGTCGAAGTTTGAGGAAAACACAACGACGTCGTCCAAGTACACAAGACAAGTCTGCCACTTCAAGCCTGCCAGTACGGTATCCATTACACGTTGGAACGTCGCTGGCGCCGAGCAAAGACCGAAGGGCATTACCTTGAACTCGAAGAGGCCGTCTGGTGTGATAAAGGCAGTCTTCTCTCGGTCTCTCTCGTCGACCTCGATTTGCCAGTAGCCTGTCTTGAGGTCCATCGACGAAAAGTACTTTGCGTTGTGGAGTCGATCCAGGGCGTCGTCTATCCGTGGGAGGGGGTACACGTCCTTCTTCGCGATCTTGTTCAGGCGACGGTAGTCGACGCAGAAACGTAGCGTGCCGTCCTTCTTCTTCACCAAAACCACGGGAGACGCCCAGGGACTCTTGGACGGCTGGATTATGTCGTCGCGTAGCATTTCGTCGACTTGTTTCTTCACGGCCTCGCGTTCGCGCGTCGATACTCGGTACGGGCTCTGTCGAACTGGTCGAGCACTTTCTTCTATAATGATGCGATGTTTCGCAACTGGGGTCTGTCGAATTCTCGACGACGCCGAGAAGCAGTCTTCGAATCGCAGGAGCAGGGCCTTTAGCTGGTCTTGCTTGACCTTCGGAAGGTCCGGGTTGACGTTGAAATCTGGTTTGGGACCTCGATTCGTCGAAGCAGGTTCGGTAGCATCGGAGAGGGCGAAAGCGTGGCTGGTGTCCATGAATTTCTCGATGTGGGCGACCGTCGTACCTATGTTAACGTGCCTATATTCGTGGCTGAAGTTTGTCAGCAGTACCTTTGCTTTGCCATCACGCAACTCGGCGATGCCTCTTGCGACGCAAATCTGACGGTTTACAAGCAGGTGCTGATCGCCCTCGATGACACCTTCGAAGTCTGCGGGCTTTTCGGTGCCGACGGAAATTATGATGCTGGAGAGAGGCGGAATGGTGACGTGCTCTTCTATCACGTTCAATGCATGGTTCCCCGGCGTCGTCTGGGTAGGCAGAGCTTTTTCTGAAGTTAGTGTTATTGACTCAGATCTTAGGTCGATGACGGCGCCGTGGTCACTTAGGAAGTCCATTCTAAGTATCACATCCCTGGAGCAGTTTTGTAGGATTACAAATCTCGCAGGATAAGTCCTGTTATTGATGGTGACTCTCGCCGTGCAAACACCGGCCGGCGTTATTAGATGACCGCCAGCGGTCCGGATTTCAGGGCCTTGCCAAGCAGTCTTCACTTTCTTCAACTTCGCCGCGAAAGGGCCACTGACGACGGAATAGTCGGCTCCAGTGTCGACGAGGGCGGTGACGTTGTGGCCGTCGAATATTACGTCGAGGTCACTGGTTCGTCGTCGTGCGTTGCGGTTGGGTCGCGGCGTCGGATCACGGCTGCGTCGAAATGTTGCTCTGCTTGCATGTTGCGCCGTCCCGTCTTCGTCGGTCCGCGACGTTTCGTCGGCAGGGCTTCGTCTGCTTCGCGTCGTGTTCTGTAGGTATTGTCGCGTTGTCGTCGTCGGCGGCGGCCTCGGAGGATCTTCGGCATTTCGTCGTACAGCAACCGCACCTCCATCGGTTGCTGCCCTTAGTTTCCCTGATACGGGCTAGGCGACCGGCCCCGGTTTGCGCCAGTGTACTGCCGGCGGTGCGGTGTCATGTAGCGGCCGGGTGACGGTGAACGGGATGACGGTCGTTGTTGTTGCCACTGTGTTCCGGTAATGTAGTCGGCGATGTCGCGAGGTCGTTCACCCCGCTGCGGACACGGCGCGTTGACGGCGAAACCGCGCAGCCCCATCTGTCGGTACTGGCAGCGGCGGTAGGTGTGGCCGGCCTCGCCACAATGGTAGCAGAGCGGGCGGTTGTCAGGGGGCGCGCCAGACGTCGGTTTTCCTTGGCGCGTAGCGCTGGCCGACAGGGGGGACGGTAGGGCGTCGGTCGTGGTGGTGGTGGCGGCGTCTGCCGACGGAACTGCGGTGATGCGGTGACTTGATGTTGTCGCGGAACGGGAACAGGACCGCGGACTGCAGCAGCGTAGGTCATAGCCTCTGGATGTGGCTGCGGGGGTTCGGGGACCTCCGAACGCTGGCTGGACTTCGTCACGGACGATGTCGGCGATCGAGTCCACTTGAGGTTGTGGCGAGGGTAAAAGCTTGCGCACTTCCTCGCGCACGATCGCTCGGATCGTTTCGCGCAGGTTTTCGGAGCAGAGGGAATGAACGTCTGCATACCCTGGCGTCGAGCGGCGATTGAATTGGCGGGTGCGCATCTCCAGTGTCTTTTCAATCGTCGTTGCCTCGGAGACGAATTCCTGGACAGTGCTTGGTGGGTTCCGCATAAGCCCAGCGAAGAGCTCTTGATTTACTCCTCGCATGAGGAAGCGGACTTTCTTGTCCTCGGGCATAGCAGGGTCAGCGTGGCGAAACAGTCGTGTCATTTCCTCTGCGAAGATGGCCACGCTTTCATTCGGAAGTTGGCTCCGCGTCTCCAGCAAGGCTGCGGCCCTTTCTTTTCGGACGACGTTCGCGAACGTCTCCAGGAAAGCGCTGCGAAGAAGGTCCCATGTTCGAAGTGTGGACTCCCGGTTCTCGAACCAGGTCCTTGCTGCGTCTTCCAGGTAGAAGTATGCGCGGCGCAGTTTTTCGTCGGAGTCCCAGTTGTTGAAAGTCGCGACTCGTTCGTACGTTTCTAGCCAGGTCTCAGGGTCCTCACTTGGCGATCCATGGAAAATGGGTGGCTCTCTCGGTGGCTGGATAACGATCGGTGCAGGGGACACAGCGGCCGTCATCGTGTCTGTCGTCTTCGTCGCCGTGGCTTTTGGCTTCTCCGGCAGGAGTCCGTGCTGCGGGGGAAGTCCTTTCAGTCTGCGGCTGGCTCGACTGTCCGTGGCGGGGTGGGTGTCTTCGTCACGATTTGGGCTGGGTTCACGGCTTGACGGGGGGCGTGCGGTACATGAAAGAGGCAGCACCTCCACCAGATGTCACGTGGTCGTGACGTTGACCCAAGCAGCAGTCGGTATGTTCAAGATGAAACTGTTTATTAGGCCGAACTTGTGGCCGGTAAACTGAAAGTCAGATTGCAGCAATACACGCTGGCACTGATAGCGGCGAACAGAGCGTCGGCCGTCGATGAACTGAACATCGTTGGAGCGCGCCGGCTTTTATGCATCACGTGTCGAACATTCTACCCTTATCACAGGTCATCGCGCGAGCTCTGGAATAATCTCGAGTGGTCGCGTCTTGCGTGCAATCTTAACAAAACGATCTACAACAATCGCGAAGGTTCTAGAACAATAAGGCGCGGTTTGAGCCGAGCTTTGCTGGCGGTCTCTGTGGGCGAAAACCGAATACAACAAAAGTGAAAATAAGAATAGCGCGTGGCAATATGGTAATCATGACTTGTCATGAGCGACATGACTTGCATTCCACGCTCATGGCGCGCTCGCGGCCGTTTCGTTAGCTTGATATACACTAAATTTGGTATTGACTGACATGACTATATAACGAACATAAGTGGCAGATGGTAACATGAAAATCTTGGCATACATGTCATCGACAATTCCATTTACATGCCACGCTCATGGTGCGCTTGCGTCCAGTTCGCTAGCTTGACATACACCAAAATTGGCATATCGCGACGTGACTGTATGACGAACACAAATGACCGGTCGTAACATGTAAAACATGACATGCAAATTATGTAAAGCATGATTTGATGCTTCCTGGCTGCTTCGCATTACATCGATTCCCACACTGCGTGGGATCTGCCGGCTTTTTTCTCACGCAATCTTTCTCGCATGGTGTTTTTGGAGTGTGAGGCGGCGTTGCCGTCTGTGAGCGGTTAGGCGAAGTAGTTCGTGTTGAAGCTAACGAGCGCCGATAGGAAGTATATCGGCGACGACGCAGTTAGGGCGTCTCGCCCTATAGCTTTTATGCTCAGTAGCCCCCTGCTCCCCTCAAGGGCGAGGAGCAGGGCGCTACCCCTGCTTTTCATCTTCGCTGCCCATACAGGTGCTGCTGGTGCGCGCTCTCCCGCTGCGCCGATTTGTCCGGCGTGGGATGTAATAACTCGAATGGGCGTGAGAACGAGTACAGAGAGAGAGAAAGAGATCGAAAGGAAGAGAAAGATAGACAGGGAGAAAGGAAGGGGAAAAAAACAGAAAAAAGAGAGCGAGAAAGAGAAAGAAGTAGAAAGAAAAAAAATAGGAACATACACAAAAAACAGATAATAAGACAGAAAGGGGAAGGAATATATAGAGCGAAAAAAAAGAGATAGAAAGAAAGGGCATAAAGACAACGATAGGAATAGCGATAAAGAGAAAGAAAGAAATCAATACAGGGATAAAGAATGAAGTACGACGAAATAAAGACAAAAAAGAAGTACGAAATAGAGACAAAAATCAATGAAGAAAGAAAAAGAAAACGCGACACAAGGGAGGCCCCCGAGCTCCACTGTTGCTTCCAGCCTTGTGCCACTAGTGCAAGCTGCGCCAATTTTTTTTCCAGGCTACTGCACCATGCTCCAGGATGCCTTATATGCCACGTGTGCCTAAGCGTGCGCTAAAAAGACAGCTGCGTTATTTAGTTTGGTACTGCACACGAGTTAACCTATATTCTGGGACACCTAATGCTCATTAGGCTGTGAATGCAGCCAAAACAAGAATGAAGCGGCACCCGCATAATGTAATTAAAATATTGCTTCAGTTGTTGAAGTGATGTTGAAATATATTCTAGTAAGCATTCTGAGTGTGCGTGCGGACTCGTGCTCCGTGATCCCATGACCCCTCTCTGCGAAAAGTATACATCGCTGGCGCTCAGTTAACCTTCCTCATTTCATTGCAAATACTTGAGATAATCCTAGTGGTTCTTCTTAATTTCTTTAGCGTAAGCTTAAGGGGTTACGTGTTGCTCCACTGCTGTAGCTGTAGTAAAGCTAGAGGCCTGGTTGATGGTTACTTCATGCAAACTTTTCGCATTTACCAGAAACACTGTCCAGAATACACGCCACAGAATTTAACCATCGAACATATTCGTGCATAAAATATTTACCATTAGCAATTGTCACATTGATATTAATGTGGGGGGCGACGCCTCTTCCCTGTTGCTTGTATGGTCATGTATAAACAAAATGCAAGCAAAGTAAACGTAAGCCACTTGCTCATTTTCGCCTGCGTTGTTGATGTAAACTTCCTGCAACAAAATGAAGAAATAATCAGATATGATTGGACAGTTTTCGGAGTACTCCTTTATTCACTGCCCCCCTCCCCCCCCCCCCTATGCATCTACTGGAGTATGCGTAAAACCAGTGGCTATTGCAAAATGAAAACAACGCCTAACGCCCGATAAAATAAAGCTTCATCACCGACTAAGCTATTTCCCTGAAACCCGTGCTCTTCGCGTTTTTACGCAAGTGTGGGCAAAATTCTTACACAGAACCAATAGTGAAATAAAGAAAATCAGTTAAATAGAGAACCGACAATGGCGTATACTTGCAACTCTGGAAACCAAAATCTCCAATACGAATCAGAGAATTTCTATCCTTTTTCCGACATCGACGCGCATTGTCACACTTGCACAGCTGCCGCGAGGTGAGCCATAGACGAACGCTGATATGTAACGAACGCTCATTTTTACTAGACGACGAACGCTCATTTTTCCTTAATGTCAACAGGTCCGTGCCACCGCCTAAAAGCTGTACGTGCTCTGACAAACAAAATATGCGCCCCATTCGGCCTATCTATCTATATATATATATATATATATATATATATATATATATATATATATATATATACCACCACCAGTGGGTGGTTTGAAGCTTTCCACCCTGTACAAAGGCCTCCGCCATAATTTTTTTCATCAAGCAGCTGTAAAGAAGCAAGAGTACTATCGCAACGCAAATGCGAAGGTCGCGTACTGGTAAAAGTAAATTGTTACGTACTGTCAATTCCTCTGGTTCTGTAGGTTTCAGAAATTGCGAACAACGGAAGCCTCCCTAGAGCCCCTCGGCAGGTGACATTTATTATACAGAAGGCGATAGTCACATAAGGAGCAGGGTCACGCTCAGGACAGTTTCTAACTTTGTGGGTCTTCGTGCATAACCAATTCTGTACACACTTTTTTTGTAACTGACATCGTTGTTGAATAAGCTTGAAACTTGAAAATAATTTTCTGTATAACTGTCAGCAGGGAGGACGTCGTCACGGGATTTCAGCGTTTGTTTTGACGTGACATATACACGAAGCTCTGTTTGTGGCAATAATATGAAGCATGTCGGGCAGTTGTTCAAGGACTCTACCCTCAACAAACATTTTTTCACAGCGAAACAGTGATGACCATTGTTAAGTTCATCATATGCCAGTGGCAGGAACATATATATCTTGAAAAGGGCTATCAAAAGTCTATTAATCTATAAAAAAACTTTTTCAAGCACTATTCACGCAGAATTGTACGATTGTTTCAAGAAGTCTAAACGAAAGTCATGCGAAAATTGATAAAGCAGTGAGCAGCTGCTGAAAAAAAAACTGTTATAGGGTAGTGATTGTGACGTCGTGCTGCTGATATTTACGTCACGAGCTTCATCCACGCTGTTTCCCATATTTTGATACGGCCCAATGAAAAAAAGTATTCTACAGGCACTGCAGTACACGGTTAATAGCGCCAGTAGGAAGAGGAATTCACGAGTCGTCGTCTGTGTCGAGGTTCAATGATACTATTACTCATTTTGACATAAAATGATTGAATTTCATGCCTGTTCCTACGAGCAAAGGGTCACTGTTCGCCGTGTTAGATCTGCCATTTTCTCACACTAAATAGGGCTGCCACAGTCATGAACTCGAACATACTGAAGCAGAACGACGCGAACCAAGACAAAAGAGGGAGAAACCACCACAGCGCTGACTCGCCACTGAATGTTTATGGGAAGCACATGACATCATCTTTCTGTCATAATATTTTGTGAAAGTTTTGTAATGTCATAAAATGTGTGCTATTTCAGAATGTTATAGTGATAAAGCAGAATTGAATATTTAAAGTTCTTTCTAATCACTTCTATTGCATTCACGTGACCCTCAAGAACCTCATTTCCTCTAACTTTCCTTCCCTCGCCCCCCTTCCCCAGTGCAGGGTAACCTAGCTGGCCCAGCCTTAGGTAACCTCTCTGCCTTTCATCTATTCTTATTTTGTCACTCACGAGCCTGGCATGCATTGGATTTTAATAGAAAATAAAGAAGCACCCTTTGTCCTGCTCATTAGATGAAAATACTGGTTAAGATCATCTGAAAGAAGCCCTGAATACCCTGTGCCATCGCCAGATATCACGTTCCCCTTTCTATGAAGGAGTTTCAAAGCTGCATCGGGCTGCGCTTGTACTTTCTCCAGGTGGTGCGCGTCGTTAGTTCCATAATCGTGCCTCTTACCACTTATCTCAGTACCTTTCACGGCCACCATAGCAAGAATATGTTGTTCGTTGTCGTTTGTCAAACGCACCATAAAACTAATTGCATTCATTCAGTTAACAGAAAAATCCCTGGAATAACCATCCGGTCGTCTCCATGCTGCACTGGTGCCTCGGTGCCTGCAACAATCCTGCCTGCCTCGGTGCCTGCATCCGGTCTCGGTGGCTGCAAGAATGCTGCGTTTGTGTTTGTTTTTCACTGATGAAACAGCCCGCTCTTAGACTCTGATACCCTGTTCCGCTCACTGACAGCGTCTCAGGCCCCTTCTCCGTAAGGTTCTTCTGCTACCTCCTCGCCAATTACAATGCACTGCATCGGATGAAGACAGGAATATACGTCGTCTGACGCACACAGACTTACGCACACAGATCCCGTGTTTCTTCTTGTCCGACCCTGCTTTTATTTTTGTTCAATGCGAGAACGTTGATCGCGTGGCAACCGCACACAAACCGTAATCCTACAGCGTAGCTGAGAAATTGAACGGCACTCTCTGTGGTGTTTTGGCAGTGCATTGAATAAAAACTGGTCAATACGAATATCAACACTTCGTCCATCACATATGTGTAGGACACCGCTTTGTAAACTGCCACCGGAATATCGCCCTTGTGTTTAACCCTGTACTCACATGAGCCATCAATCCCACAAGGCATTACACTTCGCTACACGTGTGGTAGAATTAAATTCGCTCCAATTCTCGACATTCCCTGCTACTCTGGGGAGTGCATATTTGGCGCGTTCAGTGGCAACACGCCACCAACGTCACTACTAAATATGCTACGTTGGCAGCTTACCACTTCGCCCTTTTACGGTAATAAAATTTGTTAAAATTGAACCCCTCAAAACCACAATATTATAATGAGGAACGCCGTAGTGAAGGGCTCCGCCAATTTCCACCACCAGGGGTCATTTTACAAGCACCAAATATAAGTACAGAGGCCTTAACCATGTCCGCATCCATAGAAAAAACATGGCTGATCCCTCTGTCAAAGGAATCGGTATAACACGAAAGTGAAACCAGTATTCACATAAGTAATTGAGCGTTTATTGTGCATTGTTTCGCCACAAGGGAGAAGGAAAGAATGCTGCAGCAACAAATTGTAATGTGACGTGAAGAACGGCAAGCAGCTCGAAACATGCAGCGCGCACCTCAAGCATAAAGGACGCACGAAATGAGCATACACAAGACGAGCACGGACTAACTGTCACAGCTCGACATTTAAAGCGCGCTGCTCTAACACAAAGAGGCACGAAACGAACGCACAAGCACACACAGGACGAGCGCAAACAACTGCCACAATTATTACTTCGTGTGTAAGCGGCGCGCTCCATTCGTAAACGCGGCCGCTGCGGCGAACGAAGCGACCTTCGTGCACTCTTTAACCACTGTAACTTCAAAGCAAACTTGCGGTGGAAACACAAGGCGTGCGAAGCGCCGAATGCCCCGATCAGGGAGATAAGCGCGCGCGCACCAGGTGACCACGCCCCGTGGAGGCGCACGCTCATCCCAGCGAGAGGCGCGACGACCTTTAGAGCGCGCGCTCCGTGACACCTTCGCGCCATCTCGCTAGTGATGACGAAAACGCGCTGAAGTCGAGGAGCTCTGAGGACCGCCAACGGTATATGGTGTGTATAAATAGCTTGCCGTTAGCAAGCTGAGGAACGTACGCTCCCGTAGCCGAGTGGTTTAACGCCGCGCGCTGCTGAGCTAGAGGTCGTAGGTTCGACGCCCGGCGACGAAACTTTTCCTTATAATTTTTCTTTGATCTCATTATGTTAGGTTTATATTTTACAACGTCATATCCGTGACGGAAATACGTCAGAGGAGCCGTGGTGGACCCCGGCATAAAACACTTTCGTGTTAATACCCCCCACCTCCCCCGAAGGGAAATCGTGAGGGGGGGGAGCGTAGGAGAGGAGAGATAGAGAGGGGGGCGCGCATGCGCAGTGGGGAGTGTGGACGGCGCGGGCAGGGGAGGCCTAGAGGAGAGAGGGGGGAGCGTAGCAGGGGAGAGAGGAGGGGAGGCGCATGCGCAGTGAGGGGGTGTGGTTGCCGCGGGGGAGGGGATGCCTAGAGGAGAAAGAAGGAGAGAGGAGGTTTTTTTATTTTTATTTTTTTTTTGAAATGGTTTTGCGCATGCGCAGTAATTGTGGTCACGCCGCACAACACCACCACCGGATTAAGCTTCGCCATAAGATGCTTCACATCTAACACCTGCCGGCGCGCACATCTCCTCAACCTATCCTCCTCCTCCTCCTCCTCCGCGGAAAACGCCGCACAACGCCAACGCCGCACAACGCCGGATGCCTGACATAGCCCGACTATGAAATGCATTCGCATTTAAAACAGCCTCCGTGGCCGGGACAGAATACCACGACCTTCGGGTCGGCATTCAAGCACTATAGCCACTAGACCACCGCGCCGAATCTGGCTTTCACCACAGATATCCGCCTTTACTCTTGCTAAAATCCAATAGTCCCACGCCTTCCAGTCAATTGCCGTATATGACAGGCCTACCCAATCCCCGCCCGCATTGATGCCGTGAATAGCGGGCCGAGGCCTGTGTTCTTTTCTTCAGGCTTACGTCGTCGATGCCAGAAAAAGGGGTCCGATTCAGTCCCATAGAGTCCTACAATTACCAAGCTCCCACTAATTACACTTGA